>JAWPHD010020565.1:0-31345 GCA_037043455.1 Cyrtodaria siliqua | reverse complement strand
TAGAATATGTACAATATTATCTGGCTTGTTGTTATGATTGTTAATATGACTATTGTTATAATTATTGCAGCAAACCTGTATCAAGACACAACGTTAATCGCTTTTCAAGTGAGCCCAGAAGTTGCAATGTACAAGCCATGACAAGCCAACAATGCGTTCCACCGTAAGTTTTTCATATGTATACGCACTTTCAACAGATATGCACACATCAGAAATGAAACGTGCACTCTATGGCACGCAGAATGATACTTGTTGACATTTCATTGCCAAGGGACGTAATACGTGTACGGAAAAATAGGACAAACAGAGATAACTTAGATTTTTACGCGATCTGATAGTACATATGATTATTATTCATAATAGTAATACGTAAAGAATATGTACAATATTATCTGGTTTGTTGTTATGATTGTTAATATGACTATTGTTATAATTATTGCAGCAAACCTGTATCAAGACACAACGTTAATCGCTTTTCAAGTGAGCCCAGAAGTTGCATGTACAAGCCATGACAAGCCAACAATGCGTTCCACCGTAAGTTTTTCATATGTATACGTACTTTTAACAGATATGCACAAGTCAGAAATGAAACGGGCACTCTATGGCACGCAGAATGATACTTGTTGACATTTCATTGCCAAGGGACGTAATACGTGTACGGGAAAATAGGACAAACAGAGATAACTTAGATTTTTACGCGATCTGATAGTACATATGATTATTATTCATAATAGTAATACGTATAGAATATGTACAATATTATCTGGCTTGTTGTTATGATTGTTAATATGACTATTGTTATAATTATTGCAGCAAACCTGTATCAAGACACAACGTTAATCGCTTTTCAAGTGAGCCCAGAAGTTGCATGTACAAGCCATGACAAGCCAACAATGCGTTCCACCGTAAGTTTTTCATATGTATACGCACTTTCAACAGATATGCACACATCAGAAATGAAACGTGCACTCTATGGCACGCAGAATGATACTTGTTGACATTTCATTGCCAAGGGACGTAATACGTGTACGGAAAAATAGGACAAACAGAGATAACTTAGATTTTTACGCGATCTGATAGTACATATGATTATTATTCATAATAGTAATACGTAAAGAATATGTACAATATTATCTGGTTTGTTGTTATGATTGTTAATATGACTATTGTTATAATTATTGCAGCAAACCTGTATCAAGACACAACGTTAATCGCTTTTCAAGTGAGCCCAGAAGTTGCATGTACAAGCCATGACAAGCCAACAATGCGTTCCACCGTAAGTTTTTCATATGTATACGTACTTTTAACAGATATGCACAAGTCAGAAATGAAACGGGCACTCTATGGCACGCAGAATGATACTTGTTGACATTTCATTGCCAAGGGACGTAATACGTGTACGGGAAAATAGGACAAACAGAGATAACTTAGATTTTTACGCGATCTGATAGTACATATGATTATTATTCATAATAGTAATACGTATAGAATATGTACAATATTATCTGGCTTGTTGTTATGATTGTTAATATGACTATTGTTATAATTATTGCAGCAAACCTGTATCAAGACACAACGTTAATCGCGTCTCAAGTGAGCCCAGAAGTTGCATGTACAAGCCATGACAAGCCAACAATGCGTTCCACCGTAAGTTTTTCATATGTATACGTACTTTCAACAGATATGCACAAGTCAGAAATGAAACGGGCACTCTATGGCACGCAGAATGATACTTGTTGACATTTCATTGCCAAGGGACGTAATACGTGTACGGGAAAATAGGACAAACAGAGATAACTTAGATTTTTACGCGATCTGATAGTACATATGATTATTATTCATAAGAGTAATACGTATAGAATATGTACAATATTATCTGGCTTGTTGTTATGATTGTTAATATGACTATTGTTATAATTATTGCAGCAAACCTGTATCAAGACACAACGTTAATCGCTTCTCAAGTGAGCCCAGAAGTTGCATGTACAAGCCATGACAAGCCAACAATGCGTTCCACCGTAAGTTTTTCATATGTATACGTACTTTCAACAGATATGCACAAGTCAGAAATGAAACGTGCACTCTATGGCACGCAGAATGATACTTGTTGACATTTCATTGCCAAGGGACGTAATACGTGTACGGGAAAATAGGAGAAACAGAGATAACTTAGATTTTTACGTGATCTGATAGTACATATGATTATTATTCATAATAGTAATACGTATAGAATATGTACAATATTATCTGGCTTGTTGTTATGATTGTTAATATGACTATTATTATAATTATTGCAGCAAACCTGTATCAAGACACAACGTTAATCGCTTTTCAATTGAGCCCAGAAGTTGCATGTACAAGCCATGACAAGCCAACAATGCGTTCCACCGTAAGTTTTTCATATGTATACGCACTTTCAACAGATATGCACACATCAGAAATGAAACGTGCACTCTATGAAACGCAGAATGATACTTGTTGACATTTCATTGCCAAGGGACGTAATACGTGTACGGGAAAATAGGACAAACAGAGATAACTTAGATTTTTACATCGATCTGATAGTACATATGATTATTATTCATAATAGTAATACGTAAAGAATATGTACAATATTATCTGGCTTGTTGTTATGATTGTTAATATGACTATTGTTATAATTATTGCAGCAAACCTGTATCAAGACACAACGTTAATCGCTTCTCAAGTGAGCCCAGAAGTTGCATGTACAAGCCATGACAAGCCAACAATGCGTTCCACCGTAAGTTGTTCATATGTATACGCACTTTCAACAGATATGCACACATCATAAATGAAACGTGCACTCTATGGCACGCAGAATGATACTTGTTGACATTTCATTGCCAAGGGACGTAGTACGTGTACGGGAAAATAGGACAAACAGAGATAACTTAGATTTTTACATCGATCTGATAGTACATATGATTATTATTCATAATAGTAATACGTAAAGAATATGTACAATATTATCTGGCTTGTTGTTATGATTGTTAATATGACTATTGTTATAATTATTGCAGCAAACCTGTATCAAGACACAACGTTAATCGCTTCTCAAGTGAGCCAAGAAGTTGCATGTACAAGCCATGACAAGCCAACATTGCGTTCCACCGTAAGTTTATCATATGTATACGTACTTTCAACAGATATGCACAAGTCAGAAATGAAACGGGCACTCTATGGCACGCAGAATGATACTTGTTGACATTTCATTGCCAAGGGACGTAATACGTGTACTGCAAAATAGGACAAACAGAGATAACTTAGATTTTTACGCGATCTGATAGTACATATGATTATTATTCATAATAGTAATACGTATAGAATATGTACAATATTATCTGGCTTGTTGTTATGATTGTTAATATGACTATTGTTATAATTATTGCAGCAAACCTGTATCAAGACACAACGTTAATCGCTTCTCAAGTGAGCCCAGAAGTTGCATGTACAAGCCATGCCAAGCCAACAATGCGTTCCACCGTAAGTTTTTCATATGTATACGCACTTTCAACAGATATCCACACATCAGAAATGAAACGGGCACTCTATGGCACGCAGAATGATACTTGTTGACTTTTCATTGCCAAGGGACGTAATACGTGTACGGGAAAATAGGACAAACAGAGATAACTTAGATTTTTACGCGATCTGATAGTACATATGATTATTATTCATAAGAGTAATACGTATAGAATATGTACAATATTATCTGGCTTGTTGTTATGATTGTTAATATGACTATTGTTATAATTATTGCAGCAAACCTGTATCAAGACACAACGTTAATCGCTTCTCAAGTGAGCCCAGAAGTTGCATGTACAAGCCATGCCAAGCCAACAATGCGTTCCACCGTAAGTTTTTCATATGTATACGCACTTTCAACAGATATCCACACATCAGAAATGAAACGGGCACTCTATGGCACGCAGAATGATACTTGTTGACATTTCATTGCCAAGGGACGTAATACGTGTACGGGAAAATAGGACAAACAGAGATAACTTAGATTTTTACGCGATCTGATAGTACATATGATTATTATTCATAAGAGTAATACGTATAGAATATGTACAATATTATCTGGCTTGTTGTTATGATTGTTAATATGACTATTGTTATAATTATTGCAGCAAACCTGTATCAAGACACAACGTTAATCGCTTCTCAAGTGAGCCCAGAAGTTGCATGTACAAGCCATGACAAGCCAACAATGCGTTCCACCGTAAGTTTTTCATATGTATACGCACTTTCAACAGATATGCACACATCAGAAATGAAACGTGCACTCTATGGCACGCAGAATGATACTTGTTGACATTTCATTGCCAAGGGACGTAATACGTGTACGGGAAAATAGGACAAACAGAGATAACTTAGATTTTTACATCGATCTGATAGTACATATGATTATTATTCATAATAGTAATACGTAAAGAATATGTACAATATTATCTGGCTTGTTGTTATGATTGTTAATATGACTATTGTTATAATTATTGCAGCAAACCTGTATCAAGACACAACGTTAATCGCTTCTCAAGTGAGCCCAGAAGTTGCATGTACAAGCCATGACAAGCCAACATTGCGTTCCACCGTAAGTTTATCATATGTATACGTACTTTCAACAGATATGCACAAGTCAGAAATGAAACGGGCACTCTATGGCACGCAGAATGATACTTGTTGACATTTCATTGCCAAGGGACGTAATACGTGTACGGCAAAATAGGACAAACAGAGATAACTTAGATTTTTTCGCGATCTGATAGTACATATGATTATTATTCATAATAGTAATACGTATAGAATATGTACAATATTATCTGGCTTGTTGTTATGATTGTTAATATGACTATTGTTATAATTATTGCAGCAAACCTGTATCAAGACACAACGTTAATCGCTTCTCAAGTGAGCCCAGAAGTTGCATGTACAAGCCATGACAAGCCAACAATGCGTTCCACCGTAAGTTGTTCATATGTATACGCACTTTCAACAGATATGCACACATCAGAAATGAAACGTGCACTCTATGGCACGCAGAATGATACTTGTTGACATTTCATTG
Source organism: Cyrtodaria siliqua (assembly GCA_037043455.1). Taxonomy (NCBI): domain Eukaryota; kingdom Metazoa; phylum Mollusca; class Bivalvia; order Adapedonta; family Hiatellidae; genus Cyrtodaria; species Cyrtodaria siliqua. The sequence continues at coordinate 26,253 of JAWPHD010020565.1, read as the reverse complement.
CCAAGGGACGTAATACGTGTACGGGAAAATAGGACAAACAGAGATAACTTAGATTTTTACATCGATCTGATAGTACATATGATTATTATTCATAATAGTAATACGTAAAGAATATGTACAATATTATCTGGCTTGTTGTTATGATTGTTAATATGACTATTGTTATAAATATTGCAGCAAACCTGTATCAAGACACAACGTTAATCGCTTCTCAAGTGAGCCCAGAAGTTGCATGTACAAGCCATGACAAGCCAACAATGCGTTCCACCGTAAGTTGTTCATATGTATACGCACTTTCAACAGATATGCACACATCATAAATGAAACGTGCACTCTATGGCACGCAGAATGATACTTGTTGACATTTCATTGCCAAGGGACGTAGTACGTGTACGGGAAAATAGGACAAACAGAGATAACTTAGATTTTTACATCGATCTGATAGTACATATGATTATTATTCATAATAGTAATACGTAAAGAATATGTACAATATTATCTGGCTTGTTGTTATGATTGTTAATATGACTATTGTTATAATTATTGCAGCAAACCTGTATCAAGACACAACGTTAATCGCTTCTCAAGTGAGCCAAGAAGTTGCATGTACAAGCCATGACAAGCCAACATTGCGTTCCACCGTAAGTTTATCATATGTATACGTACTTTCAACAGATATGCACAAGTCAGAAATGAAACGGGCACTCTATGGCACGCAGAATGATACTTGTTGACATTTCATTGCCAAGGGACGTAATACGTGTACTGCAAAATAGGACAAACAGAGATAACTTAGATTTTTACGCGATCTGATAGTACATATGATTATTATTCATAATAGTAATACGTATAGAATATGTACAATATTATCTGGCTTGTTGTTATGATTGTTAATATGACTATTGTTATAATTATTGCAGCAAACCTGTATCAAGACACAACGTTAATCGTTTCTCAAGTGAGCCCAGAAGTTGCATGTACAAGCCATGCCAAGCCAACAATGCGTTCCACCGTAAGTTTTTCATATGTATACGCACTTTCAACAGATATCCACACATCAGAAATGAAACGGGCACTCTATGGCACGCAGAATGATACTTGTTGACATTTCATTGCCAAGGGACGTAATACGTGTACGGGAAAATAGGACAAACAGAGATAACTTAGATTTTTACGCGATCTGATAGTACATATGATTATTATTCATAAGAGTAATACGTATAGAATATGTACAATATTATCTGGCTTGTTGTTATGATTGTTAATATGACTATTGTTATAATTATTGCAGCAAACCTGTATCAAGACACAACGTTAATCGCTTCTCAAGTGAGCCCAGAAGTTGCATGTACAAGCCATGACAAGCCAACAATGCGTTCCACCGTAAGTTTTTCATATGTATACGCACTTTCAACAGATATGCACACATCAGAAATGAAACGTGCACTCTATGGCACGCAGAATGATACTTGTTGACATTTCATTGCCAAGGGACGTAATACGTGTACGGGAAAATAGGACAAACAGAGATAACTTAGATTTTTACATCGATCTGATAGTACATATGATTATTATTCATAATAGTAATACGTAAAGAATATGTACAATATTATCTGGCTTGTTGTTATGATTGTTAATATGACTATTGTTATAATTATTGCAGCAAACCTGTATCAAGACACAACGTTAATCGCTTCTCAAGTGAGCCCAGAAGTTGCATGTACAAGCCATGACAAGCCAACATTGCGTTCCACCGTAAGTTTATCATATGTATACGTACTTTCAACAGATATGCACAAGTCAGAAATGAAACGGGCACTCTATGGCACGCAGAATGATACTTGTTGACATTTCATTGCCAAGAGACGTAATACGTGTACGGCAAAATAGGACAAACAGAGATAACTTAGATTTTTTCGCGATCTGATAGTACATATGATTATTATTCATAATAGTAATACGTATAGAATATGTACAATATTATCTGGCTTGTTGTTATGATTGTTAATATGACTATTGTTATAATTATTGCAGCAAACCTGTATCAAGACACAACGTTAATCGCTTCTCAAGTGAGCCCAGAAGTTGCATGTACAAGCCATGACAAGCCAACAATGCGTTCCACCGTAAGTTGTTCATATGTATACGCACTTTCAACAGATATGCACACATCAGAAATGAAACGTGCACTCTATGGCACGCAGAATGATACTTGTTGACATTTCATTGCCAAGGGACGTAATACGTGTACGGGAAAATAGGACAAACAGAGATAACTTAGATTTTTACATCGATCTGATAGTACATATGATTATTATTCATAATAGTAATACGTAAAGAATATGTACAATATTATCTGGCTTGTTGTTATGATTGTTAATATGACTATTGTTATAATTATTGCAGCAAACCTGTATCAAGACACAACGTTAATCGCTTCTCAAGTGAGCCCAGAAGTTGCATGTACAAGCCATGACAAGCCAACAATGCGTTCCACCGTAAGTTGTTCATATGTATACGCACTTTCAACAGATATGCACACATCATAAATGAAACGTGCACTCTATGGCACGCAGAATGATACTTGTTGACATTTCATTGCCAAGGGACGTAGTACGTGTACGGGAAAATAGGACAAACAGAGATAACTTAGATTTTTAAATCGATCTGATAGTACATATGATTATTATTCATAATAGTAATACGTAAAGAATATGTACAATATTATCTGGCTTGTTGTTATGATTGTTAATATGACTATTGTTATAATTATTGCAGCAAACCTGTATCAAGACACAACGTTAATCGCTTCTCAAGTGAGCCAAGAAGTTGCATGTACAAGCCATGACAAGCCAACATTGCGTTCCACCGTAAGTTTATCATATGTATACGTACTTTCAACAGATATGCACAAGTCAGAAATGAAACGGGCACTCTATGGCACGCAGAATGATACTTGTTGACATTTCATTGCCAAGGGACGTAATACGTGTACTGCAAAATAGGACAAACAGAGATAACTTAGATTTTTACGCGATCTGATAGTACATATGATTATTATTCATAATAGTAATACGTATAGAATATGTACAATATTATCTGGCTTGTTGTTATGATTGTTAATATGACTATTGTTATAATTATTGCAGCAAACCTGTATCAAGACACAACGTTAATCGTTTCTCAAGTGAGCCCAGAAGTTGCATGTACAAGCCATGCCAAGCCAACAATGCGTTCCACCGTAAGTTTTTCATATGTATACGCACTTTCAACAGATATCCACACATCAGAAATGAAACGGGCACTCTATGGCACGCAGAATGATACTTGTTGACATTTCATTGCCAAGGGACGTAATACGTGTACGGGAAAATAGGACAAACAGAGATAACTTAGATTTTTACGCGATCTGATAGTACATATGATTATTATTCATAAGAGTAATACGTATAGAATATGTACAATATTATCTGGCTTGTTGTTATGATTGTTAATATGACTATTGTTATAATTATTGCAGCAAACCTGTATCAAGACACAACGTTAATCGCTTCTCAAGTGAGCCCAGAAGTTGCATTTACAAGCCATGACAAGCCAACAATGCGTTCCACCGTAAGTTTTTCATATGTATACGCACTTTCAACAGATATGCACACATCAGAAATGAAACGTGCACTCTATGGCACGCAGAATGATACTTGTTGACATTTCATTGCCAAGGGACGTAATACGTGTACGGGAAAATAGGACAAACAGAGATAACTTAGATTTTTACATCGATCTGATAGTACATATGATTATTATTCATAATAGTAATACGTAAAGAATATGTACAATATTATCTGGCTTGTTGTTATGATTGTTAATATGACTATTGTTATAATTATTGCAGCAAACCTGTATCAAGACACAACGTTAATCGCTTCTCAAGTGAGCCCAGAAGTTGCATGTACAAGCCATGACAAGCCAACAATGCGTTCCACCGTAAGTTTTTCATATGTATACGTACTTTCAACAGATATGCACAAGTCAGAAATGAAACGGGCACTCTATGGCACGCAGAATGATACTTGTTGACATTTCATTGCCAAGGGACGTAATACGTGTACGGGAAAATAGGACAAACAGAGATAACTTAGATTTTTACATCGATCTGATAGTACATATGATTATTATTCATAATAGTAATACGTAAAGAATATGTACAATATTATCTGGCTTGTTGTTATGATTGTTAATATGACTATTGTTATAATTATTGCAGCAAACCTGTATCAAGACACAACGTTAATCGCTTCTCAAGTGAGCCCAGAAGTGCCACGACAAGCCAACATTGCGTTCCACCGTAAGTTTATCATATGTATACGTACTTTCAACAGATATGCACAAGTCAGAAATGAAACGGGGCACTCTATGGCACGCAGAATGATACTTGTTGACATTTCATTGCCAAGGGACGTAATACGTGTACGTCAAAATAGAACAAACAGAGATAACTTAGATTTTTACGCGATCTGATAGTACATATGATTATTATTCATAATAGTAATACGTATAGAATATGTACAATATTATCTGGCTTGTTGTTATGATTGTTAATATGACTATTGTTATAATTATTGCAGCAAACCTGTATCAAGACACAACGTTAATCGCTTCTCAAGTGAGCCCAGAAGTTGCATGTACAAGCCATGACAAGCCAACATTGCGTTCCACCGTAAGTTTATCATATGTATACGTACTTTCAACAGATATGCACAAGTCAGAAATGAAACGGGCACTCTATGGCACGCAGGAATGATACTTGTTGACATTTCATTGCCAAGGGACGTAATACGTGTACGTCAAAAATAGGACAAACAGAGATAACTTAGATTTTTACGCGATCTGATAGTACATATGATTATTATTCATAAGAGTAATACGTATAGAATATGTACAATATTATCTGGCTTGTTGTTATGATTGTTAATATGACTATTGTTATAATTATTGCAGCAAACCTGTATCAAGACACAACGTTAATCGCTTCTCAAGTGGGCCCAGAAGTTGCATGTACAAGCCATGACAAGCCAACAATGCGTTCCACCGTAAGTTTTTCATATGTATACGTACTTTCAACAGATATGCACAAGTCAGAAATGAAACGGGCACTCTATGGCACGCAGAATGATACTTGTTGACATTTCATTGCCAAGGGACGTAATACGTGTACGGGAAAATAGGACAAACAGAGATAACTTAGATTTTTACGCGATCTGATAGTACATATGATTATTATTCATAATAGTAATACGTAAAGAATATGTACAATATTATCTGGCTTGTTGTTATGATTGTTAATATGACTATTGTTATAATTATTGCAGCAAACCTGTATCAAGACACCACGTTAATCGCTTCTCAAGTGAGCCAGAAGTTGCATGTACAAGCCATGACAAGCCAACATTGCGTTCCACCGTAAGTTTATAATATGTATACGTACTTTCTAACAGATATGCACAAGTCAGAAATGAAACGGGCACTCTATGGCACGCAGAATGATACTTGTTGACATTCATTGCCAAGGGACGTAATACGTGTACGTCAAAATAGGACAACAGAGATAACTTAGATTTTACGCGATCTGATAGTACATATGATTATTAATCATAAGAGTAATACGTATAGAATATGTACAATATTATCTGGCTTGTTGTTATGATTGTTAATATGACTATTGTTATAATTATTGCAGCAAAAACCTGTATCAAGACACAACGTTAATCGCTTCTCAAGTGAGCCCAGAAGTTGCATGTACATGCCATGACAAGCCAACATTGCGTTCCACCGTAAGTTTATCATATGTATACGTACTTTCAACAGATATGCACAAGTCAGAAATGAAACGGGCACTCTATGGCACGCAGAATGATACTTGTTGACATTTCATTGCCAAGGGACGTAATACGTGTACGTCAAAATAGGACAAACAGAGATAACTTAGATTTTTACGCGATCTGATAGTACATATGATTATTATTCATAAGAGTAATACGTATAGAATATGTACAATATTATCTGGCTTGTTGTTATGATTGTTAATATGACTATTGTTATAATTATTGCAGCAAACCTGTATCAAGACACAACGTTAATCGCTTCTCAAGTGAGCCCAGAAGTTGCATGTACAAGCCATGACAAGCCAACAATGCGTTCCACCGTAAGTTTTTCATATGTATACGTACTTTCAACAGATATGCACAAGTCAGAAATGAAACGGGCACTCTATGGCACGCAGAATGATACTTGTTGACATTTCATTGCCAAGGGACGTAATACGTGTACGGGAAAATAGGACAAACAGAGATAACTTAGATTTTTACGCGATCTGATAGTACATATGATTATTATTCATAATAGTAATACGTAAAGAATATGTACAATATTATCTGGCTTGTTGTTATGATTGTTAATATGACTATTGTTATAATTATTGCAGCAAACCTGTATCAAGACACAACGTTAATCGCTTCTCAAGTGAGCCCAGAAGTTGCATGTACAAGCCATGACAAGCCAACATTGCGTTCCACCGTAAGTTTATAATATGTATACGTACTTTCAACAGATATGCACAAGTCAGAAATGAAACGGGCACTCTATGGCACGCAGAATGATACTTGTTGACATTTCATTGCCAAGGGACGTAATACGTGTACGTCAAAATAGGACAAACAGAGATAACTTAGATTTTTACGCGATCTGATAGTACATATGATTATTATTCATAAGAGTAATACGTATAGAATATGTACAATATTATCTGGCTTGTTGTTATGATTGTTAATATGACTATTGTTATAATTATTGCAGCAAACCTGTATCAAGACACAACGTTAATCGCTTCTCAAGTGAGCCCAGAAGTTGCATGTACAAGCCATGACAAGCCAACAATGCGTTCCACCGTAAGTTTTTCATATGTATACGTACTTTCAACAGATATGCACAAGTCAGAAATGAAACGTGCACTCTATGGCACGCAGAATGATACTTGTTGACATTTCATTGCCAAGGGACGTAATGCGTGTACGGGAAAATAGGACAAACAGAGATAACTTAGATTTTTACGCGATCTGATAGTACATATGATTATTATTCATAATAGTAATACGTATAGAATATGTACAATATTATCTGGCTAGTTGTTATGATTGTTAATATGACTATTGTTATAATTATTGCAGCAAACCTGTATCAAGACACAACGTTAATCGCTTCTCAAGTGAGCCCAGAAGTTGCATGTACAAGCCATGACAAGCCAACATTGCGTTCCACCGTAAGTTTATCATATGTATACGTACTTTCAACAGATATGCACAAGTCAGAAATGAAACGGGCACTCTATGGCACGCAGAATGATACTTGTTGACATTTCATTGCCAAGGGACGTAATACGTGTACGTCAAAATAGGACAAACAGAGATAACTTAGATTTTTACGCGATCTGATAGTACATATGATTATTATTCATAAGAGTAATACGTATAGAATATGTACAATATTATCTGGCTTGTTGTTATGATTGTTAATATGACTATTGTTATAATTATTGCAGCAAACCTGTATCAAGACACAACGTTAATCGCTTCTCAAGTGAGCCCAGAAGTTGCATGTACAAGCCATGACAAGCCAACATTGCGTTCCACCGTAAGTTTATCATATGTATACGTACTTTCAACAGATATGCACAAGTCAGAAATGAAACGGGCACTCTATGGCACGCAGAATGATACTTGTTGACATTTCATTGCCAAGGGACGTAATACGTGTACGTCAAAATAGGACAAACAGAGATAACTTAGATTTTTACGCGATCTGATAGTACATATGATTATTATTCATAAGAGTAATACGTATAGAATATGTACAATATTATCTGGCTTGTTGTTATGATTGTTAATATGACTATTGTTATAATTATTGCAGCAAACCTGTATCAAGACACAACGTTAATCGCTTCTCAAGTGAGCCCAGAAGTTGCATGTACATGCCATGACAAGCCAACATTGCGTTCCACCGTAAGTTTATCATATGTATACGTACTTTCAACAGATATGCACAAGTCAGAAATGAAACGGGCACTCTATGGCACGCAGAATGATACTTGTTGACATTTCATTGCCAAGGGACGTAATACGTGTACGTCAAAATAGGACAAACAGAGATAACTTAGATTTTTACGCGATCTGATAGTACATATGATTATTATTCATAAGAGTAATACGTATAGAATATGTACAATATTATCTGGCTTGTTGTTATGATTGTTAATATGACTATTGTTATAATTATTGCAGCAAACCTGTATCAAGACACAACGTTAATCGCTTCTCAAGTGAGCCCAGAAGTTGCATGTACAAGCCATGACAAGCCAACAATGCGTTCCACCGTAAGTTTTTCATATGTATACGTACTTTCAACAGATATGCACAAGTCAGAAATGAAACGGGCACTCTATGGCACGCAGAATGATACTTGTTGACATTTCATTGCCAAGGGACGTAATACGTGTACGGGAAAATAGGACAAACAGAGATAACTTAGATTTTTACGCGATCTGATAGTACATATGATTATTATTCATAATAGTAATACGTAAAGAATATGTACAATATTATCTGGCTTGTTGTTATGATTGTTAATATGACTATTGTTATAATTATTGCAGCAAACCTGTATCAAGACACAACGTTAATCGCTTCTCAAGTGAGCCCAGAAGTTGCATGTACAAGCCATGACAAGCCAACATTGCGTTCCACCGTAAGTTTATAATATGTATACGTACTTTCAACAGATATGCACAAGTCAGAAATGAAACGGGCACTCTATGGCACGCAGAATGATACTTGTTGACATTTCATTGCCAAGGGACGTAATACGTGTACGTCAAAATAGGACAAACAGAGATAACTTAGATTTTTACGCGATCTGATAGTACATATGATTATTATTCATAAGAGTAATACGTATAGAATATGTACAATATTATCTGGCTTGTTGTTATGATTGTTAATATGACTATTGTTATAATTATTGCAGCAAACCTGTATCAAGACACAACGTTAATCGCTTCTCAAGTGAGCCCAGAAGTTGCATGTACAAGCCATGACAAGCCAACAATGCGTTCCACCGTAAGTTTTTCATATGTATACGTACTTTCAACAGATATGCACAAGTCAGAAATGAAACGTGCACTCTATGGCACGCAGAATGATACTTGTTGACATTTCATTGCCAAGGGACGTAATGCGTGTACGGGAAAATAGGACAAACAGAGATAACTTAGATTTTTACGCGATCTGATAGTACATATGATTATTATTCATAATAGTAATACGTATAGAATATGTACAATATTATCTGGCTAGTTGTTATGATTGTTAATATGACTATTGTTATAATTATTGCAGCAAACCTGTATCAAGACACAACGTTAATCGCTTCTCAAGTGAGCCCAGAAGTTGCATGTACAAGCCATGACAAGCCAACATTGCGTTCCACCGTAAGTTTATCATATGTATACGTACTTTCAACAGATATGCACAAGTCAGAAATGAAACGGGCACTCTATGGCACGCAGAATGATACTTGTTGACATTTCATTGCCAAGGGACGTAATACGTGTACGTCAAAATAGGACAAACAGAGATAACTTAGATTTTTACGCGATCTGATAGTACATATGATTATTATTCATAAGAGTAATACGTATAGAATATGTACAATATTATCTGGCTTGTTGTTATGATTGTTAATATGACTATTGTTATAATTATTGCAGCAAACCTGTATCAAGACACAACGTTAATCGCTTCTCAAGTGAGCCCAGAAGTTGCATGTACAAGCCATGACAAGCCAACATTGCGTTCCACCGTAAGTTTATCATATGTATACGTACTTTCAACAGATATGCACAAGTCAGAAATGAAACGGGCACTCTATGGCACGCAGAATGATACTTGTTGACATTTCATTGCCAAGGGACGTAATACGTGTACGTCAAAATAGGACAAACAGAGATAACTTAGATTTTACGCGATCTGATAGTACATATGATTATTATTCATAAGAGTAATACGTATAGAATATGTACAATATTATCTGGCTTGTTGTTATGATTGTTAATATGACTATTGTTATAATTATTGCAGCAAACCTGTATCAAGACACAACGTTAATCGCTTCTCAAGTGAGCCCAGAAGTTGCATGTACAAGCCATGACAAGCCAACAATGCGTTCCACCGTAAGTTTTTCATATGTATACGTACTTTCAACAGATATGCACAAGTCAGAAATGAAACGGGCACTCTATGGCACGCAGAATGATACTTGTTGACATTTCATTGCCAAGGGACGTAATACGTGTACGGAAAATAGGACAAACAGAGATAACTTAGATTTTTACGCGATCTGATAGTACATATGATTATTATTCATAATAGTAATACGTAAAGAATATGTACAATATTATCTGGCTTGTTGTTATGATTGTTAATATGACTATTGTTATAATTATTGCAGCAAACCTGTATCAAGACACAACGTTAATCGCTTCTCAAGTGAGCCCAGAAGTTGCATGTACAAGCCATGACAAGCCAACATTGCGTTCCACCGTAAGTTTATAATATGTATACGTACTTTCAACAGATATGCACAAGTCAGAAATGAAACGGGCACTCTATGGCACGCAGAATGATACTTGTTGACATTTCATTGCCAAGGGACGTAATACGTGTACGTCAAAATAGGACAAACAGAGATAACTTAGATTTTTACGCGATCTGATAGTACATATGATTATTATTCATAAGAGTAATACGTATAGAATATGTACAATATTATCTGGCTTGTTGTTATGATTGTTAATATGACTATTGTTATAATTATTGCAGCAAACCTGTATCAAGACACAACGTTAATCGCTTCTCAAGTGAGCCCAGAAGTTGCATGTACAAGCCATGACAAGCCAACATTGCGTTCCACCGTAAGTTTATCATATGTATACGTACTTTCAACAGATATGCACAAGTCAGAAATGAAACGGGCACTCTATGGCACGCAGAATGATACTTGTTGACATTTCATTGCCAAGGGACGTAATACGTGTACGTCAAAATAGGACAAACAGAGATAACTTAGATTTTTACGCGATCTGATAGTACATATGATTATTATTCATAAGAGTAATACGTATAGAATATGTACAATATTATCTGGCTTGTTGTTATGATTGTTAATATGACTATTGTTATAATTATTGCAGCAAACCTGTATCAAGACACAACGTTAATCGCTTCTCAAGTGAGCCCAGAAGTTGCATGTACAAGCCATGACAAGCCAACAATGCGTTCCACCGTAAGTTTTTCATATGTATACGTACTTTCAACAGATATGCACAAGTCAGAAATGAAACGGGCACTCTATGGCACGCAGAATGATACTTGTTGACATTTCATTGCCAAGGGACGTAATACGTGTACGGGAAAATAGGACAAACAGAGATAACTTAGATTTTTACGCGATCTGATAGTACATATGATTATTATTCATAATAGTAATACGTAAAGAATATGTACAATATTATCTGGCTTGTTGTTATGATTGTTAATATGACTATTGTTATAATTATTGCAGCAAACCTGTATCAAGACACAACGTTAATCGCTTCTCAAGTGAGCCCAGAAGTTGCATGTACAAGCCATGACAAGCCAACATTGCGTTCCACCGTAAGTTTATAATATGTATACGTACTTTCAACAGATATGCACAAGTCAGAAATGAAACGGGCACTCTATGGCACGCAGAATGATACTTGTTGACATTTCATTGCCAAGGGACGTAATACGTGTACGTCAAAATAGGACAAACAGAGATAACTTAGATTTTTACGCGATCTGATAGTACATATGATTATTATTCATAAGAGTAATACGTATAGAATATGTACAATATTATCTGGCTTGTTGTTATGATTGTTAATATGACTATTGTTATAATTATTGCAGCAAACCTGTATCAAGACACAACGTTAATCGCTTCTCAAGTGAGCCCAGAAGTTGCATGTACAAGCCATGACAAGCCAACAATGCGTTCCACCGTAAGTTTTTCATATGTATACGTACTTTCAACAGATATGCACAAGTCAGAAATGAAACGTGCACTCTATGGCACGCAGAATGATACTTGTTGACATTTCATTGCCAAGGGACGTAATGCGTGTACGGGAAAATAGGACAAACAGAGATAACTTAGATTTTTACGCGATCTGATAGTACATATGATTATTATTCATAATAGTAATACGTATAGAATATGTACAATATTATCTGGCTAGTTGTTATGATTGTTAATATGACTATTGTTATAATTATTGCAGCAAACCTGTATCAAGACACAACGTTAATCGCTTCTCAAGTGAGCCCAGAAGTTGCATGTACAAGCCATGACAAGCCAACATTGCGTTCCACCGTAAGTTTATCATATGTATACGTACTTTCAACAGATATGCACAAGTCAGAAATGAAACGGGCACTCTATGGCACGCAGAATGATACTTGTTGACATTTCATTGCCAAGGGACGTAATACGTGTACGGCAAAATAGGACAAACAGAGATAACTTAGATTTTTACGCGATCTGATAGTACATATGATTATTATTCATAATAGTAATACGTATAGAATATGTACAATATTATCTGGCTTGTTGTTATGATTGTTAATATGACTATTGTTATAATTATTGCAGCAAACCTGTATCAAGACACAACGTTAATCGCTTCTCAAGTGAGCCAGAAGTTGCATGTACAAGCCATGCCAAGCCAACAATGCGTTCCACCGTAAGTTTTTCATATGTATACGCACTTTCAACAGATATGCACACATCAGAAATGAAACGTGCACTCTATGGCACGCAGAATGATACTTGTTGACATTTCATTGCCAAGGGACGTAATACGTGTACGGGAAAATAGGACAAACAGAGATAACTTAGATTTTTACGCGATCTGATAGTACATATGATTATTATTCATAATAGTAATACGTAAGAATATGTACAATATTATCTGGCTTGTTGTTATGATTGTTAATATGACTATTGTTATAATTATTGCAGCAAACCTGTATCAAGACACAACGTTAATCGCTTCTCAAGTGAGCCCAGAAGTTGCATGTACAAGCCATGACAAGCCAACAATGCGTTCCACCGTAAGTTTTTCATATGTATACGCACTTTCAACAGATATGCACACATCAGAAATGAAACGTGCACTCTATGGCACGCAGAATGATACTTGTTGACATTTCATTGCCAAGGGACGTAATACGTGTACGGGAAAATAGGACAAACAGAGATAACTTAGATTTTACATCGATCTGATAGTACATATGATTATTATTCATAATAGTAATACGTAAAGAATATGTACAATATTATCTGGCTTGTTGTTATGATTGTTAATATGACTATTGTTATAATTATTGCAGCAAACCTGTATCAAGACACAACGTTAATCGCTTCTCAAGTGAGCCCAGAAGTTGCATGTACAAGCCATGACAAGCCAACAATGCGTTCCACCGTAAGTTTTTCATATGTATACGTACTTTCAACAGATATGCACAAGTCAGAAATGAAACGGGCACTCTATGGCACGCAGAATGATACTTGTTGACATTTCATTGCCAAGGGACGTAATACGTGTACGGGAAAATAGGACAAACAGAGATAACTTAGATTTTTACGCGATCTGATAGTACATATGATTATTATTCATAATAGTAATACGTAAAGAATATGTACAATATTATCTGGCTTGTTGTTATGATTGTTAATATGACTATTGTTATAATTATTGCAGCAAACCTGTATCAAGACACAACGTTAATCGCTTCTCAAGTGAGCCCAGAAGTTGCATGTACAAGCCATGACAAGCCAACATTGCGTTCCACCGTAAGTTTATAATATGTATACGTACTTTCAACAGATATGCACAAGTCAGAAATGAAACGGGCACTCTATGGCACGCAGAATGATACTTGTTGACATTTCATTGCCAAGGGACGTAATACGTGTACGTCAAAATAGGACAAACAGAGATAACTTAGATTTTTACGCGATCTGATAGTACATATGATTATTATTCATAAGAGTAATACGTATAGAATATGTACAATATTATCTGGCTTGTTGTTATGATTGTTAATATGACTATTGTTATAATTATTGCAGCAAACCTGTATCAAGACACAACGTTAATCGCTTCTCAAGTGAGCCCAGAAGTTGCATGTACAAGCCATGACAAGCCAACATTGCGTTCCACCGTAAGTTTATCATATGTATACGTACTTTCAACAGATATGCACAAGTCAAAAATGAAACGGGCACTCTATGGCACGCAGAATGATACTTGTTGACATTTCATTGCCAAGGGACGTAATACGTGTACGTCAAAATAGGACAAACAGAGATAACTTAGATTTTTACGCGATCTGATAGTACATATGATTATTATTCATAAGAGTAATACGTATAGAATATGTACAATATTATCTGGCTTGTTGTTATGATTGTTAATATGACTATTGTTATAATTATTGCAGCAAACCTGTATCAAGACACAACGTTAATCGCTTCTCAAGTGAGCCCAGAAGTTGCATGTACAAGCCATGACAAGCCAACAATGCGTTCCACCGTAAGTTTTTCATATGTATACGTACTTTCAACAGATATGCACAAGTCAGAAATGAAACGGGCACTCTATGGCACGCAGAATGATACTTGTTGACATTTCATTGCCAAGGGACGTAATACGTGTACGGGAAAATAGGACAAACAGAGATAACTTAGATTTTTACGCGATCTGATAGTACATATGATTATTATTCATAATAGTAATACGTAAAGAATATGTACAATATTATCTGGCTTGTTGTTATGATTGTTAATATGACTATTGTTATAATTATTGCAGCAAACCTGTATCAAGACACAACGTTAATCGCTTCTCAAGTGAGCCCAGAAGTTGCATGTACAAGCCATGACAAGCCAACATTGCGTTCCACCGTAAGTTTATAATATGTATACGTACTTTCAACAGATATGCACAAGTCAGAAATGAAACGGGCACTCTATGGCACGCAGAATGATACTTGTTGACATTTCATTGCCAAGGGACGTAATACGTGTACGTCAAAATAGGACAAACAGAGATAACTTAGATTTTTACGCGATCTGATAGTACATATGATTATTATTCATAAGAGTAATACGTATAGAATATGTACAATATTATCTGGCTTGTTGTTATGATTGTTAATATGACTATTGTTATAATTATTGCAGCAAACCTGTATCAAGACACAACGTTAATCGCTTCTCAAGTGAGCCCAGAAGTTGCATGTACAAGCCATGACAAGCCAACAATGCGTTCCACCGTAAGTTTTTCATATGTATACGTACTTTCAACAGATATGCACAAGTCAGAAATGAAACGTGCACTCTATGGCACGCAGAATGATACTTGTTGACATTTCATTGCCAAGGGACGTAATGCGTGTACGGGAAAATAGGACAAACAGAGATAACTTAGATTTTTACGCGATCTGATAGTACATATGATTATTATTCATAATAGTAATACGTATAGAATATGTACAATATTATCTGGCTAGTTGTTATGATTGTTAATATGACTATTGTTATAATTATTGCAGCAAACCTGTATCAAGACACAACGTTAATCGCTTCTCAAGTGAGCCCAGAAGTTGCATGTACAAGCCATGACAAGCCAACATTGCGTTCCACCGTAAGTTTATCATATGTATACGTACTTTCAACAGATATGCACAAGTCAGAAATGAAACGGGCACTCTATGGCACGCAGAATGATACTTGTTGACATTTCATTGCCAAGGGACGTAATACGTGTACGGCAAAATAGGACAAACAGAGATAACTTAGATTTTTACGCGATCTGATAGTACATATGATTATTATTCATAATAGTAATACGTATAGAATATGTACAATATTATCTGGCTTGTTGTTATGATTGTTAATATGACTATTGTTATAATTATTGCAGCAAACCTGTATCAAGACACAACGTTAATCGCTTCTCAAGTGAGCCCAGAAGTTGCATGTACAAGCCATGCCAAGCCAACAATGCGTTCCACCGTAAGTTTTTCATATGTATACGCACTTTCAACAGATATGCACACATCAGAAATGAAACGTGCACTCTATGGCACGCAGAATGATACTTGTTGACATTTCATTGCCAAGGGACGTAATACGTGTACGGGAAAATAGGACAAACAGAGATAACTTAGATTTTTACGCGATCTGATAGTACATATGATTATTATTCATAATAGTAATACGTAAAGAATATGTACAATATTATCTGGCTTGTTGTTATGATTGTTAATATGACTATTGTTATAATTATTGCAGCAAACCTGTATCAAGACACAACGTTAATCGCTTCTCAAGTGAGCCCAGAAGTTGCATGTACAAGCCATGACAAGCCAACAATGCGTTCCACCGTAAGTTTTTCATATGTATACGCACTTTCAACAGATATGCACACATCAGAAATGAAACGTGCACTCTATGGCACGCAGAATGATACTTGTTGACATTTCATTGCCAAGGGACGTAATACGTGTACGGGAAAATAGGACAAACAGAGATAACTTAGATTTTTACATCGATCTGATAGTACATATGATTATTATTCATAATAGTAATACGTAAAGAATATGTACAATATTATCTGGCTTGTTGTTATGATTGTTAATATGACTATTGTTATAATTATTGCAGCAAACCTGTATCAAGACACAACGTTAATCGCTTCTCAAGTGAGCCCAGAAGTTGCATGTACAAGCCATGACAAGCCAACAATGCGTTCCACCGTAAGTTTTTCATATGTATACGTACTTTCAACAGATATGCACAAGTCAGAAATGAAACGGGCACTCTATGGCACGCAGAATGATACTTGTTGACATTTCATTGCCAAGGGACGTAATACGTGTACGGGAAAATAGGACAAACAGAGATAACTTAGATTTTTACGCGATCTGATAGTACATATGATTATTATTCATAATAGTAATACGTAAAGAATATGTACAATATTATCTGGCTTGTTGTTATGATTGTTAATATGACTATTGTTATAATTATTGCAGCAAACCTGTATCAAGACACAACGTTAATCGCTTCTCAAGTGAGCCCAGAAGTTGCATGTACAAGCCATGACAAGCCAACATTGCGTTCCACCGTAAGTTTATCATATGTATACGTACTTTCAACAGATATGCACAAGTCAGAAATGAAACGGGCACTCTATGGCACGCAGAATGATACTTGTTGACATTTCATTGCCAAGGGACGTAATACGTGTACGACAAAATAGGACAAACAGAGATAACTTAGATTTTTTCGCGATCTGATAGTACATATGATTAATATTCATAATAGTAATACGTATAGAATATGTACAATATTATCTGGCTTGTTGTTATGATTGTTAATATGACTATTGTTATAATTATTGCAGCAAACCTGTATCAAGACACAACGTTAATCGCTTCTCAAGTGAGCCCAGAAGTTGCATGTACAAGCCATGACAAGCCAACAATGCGTTCCACCGTAAGTTTTTCATATGTATACGTACTTTCAACAGATATGCACAAGTCAGAAATGAAACGTGCACTCTATGGCACGCAGAATGATACTTGTTGACATTTCATTGCCAAGGGACGTAATGCGTGTACGGGAAAATAGGACAAACAGAGATAACTTAGATTTTTACGCGATCTGATAGTACATATGATTATTATTCATAATAGTAATACGTATAGAATATGTACAATATTATCTGGCTAGTTGTTATGATTGTTAATATGACTATTGTTATAATTATTGCAGCAAACCTGTATCAAGACACAACGTTAATCGCTTCTCAAGTGAGCCCAGAAGTTGCATGTACAAGCCATGACAAGCCAACATTGCGTTCCACCGTAAGTTTATCATATGTATACGTACTTTCAACAGATATGCACAAGTCAGAAATGAAACGGGCACTCTATGGCACGCAGAATGATACTTGTTGACATTTCATTGCCAAGGGACGTAATACGTGTACGGCAAAATAGGACAAACAGAGATAACTTAGATTTTTACGCGATCTGATAGTACATATGATTATTATTCATAATAGTAATACGTATAGAATATGTACAATATTATCTGGCTTGTTGTTATGATTGTTAATATGACTATTGTTATAATTATTGCAGCAAACCTGTATCAAGACACAACGTTAATCGCTTCTCAAGTGAGCCCAGAAGTTGCATGTACAAGCCATGCCAAGCCAACAATGCGTTCCACCGTAAGTTTTTCATATGTATACGCACTTTCAACAGATATGCACACATCAGAAATGAAACGTGCACTCTATGGCACGCAGAATGATACTTGTTGACATTTCATTGCCAAGGGACGTAATACGTGTACGGGAAAATAGGACAAACAGAGATAACTTAGATTTTTACGCGATCTGATAGTACATATGATTATTATTCATAATAGTAATACGTAAAGAATATGTACAATATTATCTGGCTTGTTGTTATGATTGTTAATATGACTATTGTTATAATTATTGCAGCAAACCTGTATCAAGACACAACGTTAATCGCTTCTCAAGTGAGCCCAGAAGTTGCATGTACAAGCCATGACAAGCCAACAATGCGTTCCACCGTAAGTTTTTCATATGTATACGTACTTTCAACAGATATGCACAAGTCAGAAATGAAACGGGCACTCTATGGCACGCAGAATGATACTTGTTGACATTTCATTGCCAAGGGACGTAATACGTGTACGGGAAAATAGGACAAACAGAGATAACTTAGATTTTTACGCGATCTGATAGTACATATGATTATTATTCATAATAGTAATACGTAAAGAATATGTACAATATTATCTGGCTTGTTGTTATGATTGTTAATATGACTATTGTTATAATTATTGCAGCAAACCTGTATCAAGACACAACGTTAATCGCTTCTCAAGTGAGCCCAGAAGTTGCATGTACAAGCCATGACAAGCCAACATTGCGTTCCACCGTAAGTTTATCATATGTATACGTACTTTCAACAGATATGCACAAGTCAGAAATGAAACGGGCACTCTATGGCACGCAGAATGATACTTGTTGACATTTCATTGCCAAGGGACGTAATACGTGTACGTCAAAATAGGACAAACAGAGATAACTTAGATTTTTACGCGATCTGATAGTACATATGATTATTATTCATAAGAGTAATACGTATAGAATATGTACAATATTATCTGGCTTGTTGTTATGATTGTTAATATGACTATTGTTATAATTATTGCAGCAAACCTGTATCAAGACACAACGTTAATCGCTTCTCAAGTGAGCCCAGAAGTTGCATGTACAAGCCATGACAAGCCAACAATGCGTTCCACCGTAAGTTTTTCATATGTATACGTACTTTCAACAGATATGCACAAGTCAGAAATGAAGCGTGCACTCTATGGCACGCAGAATGATACTTGTTGACATTTCATTGCCAAGGGACGTAATGCGTGTACCGGAAAATAGGACAAACAGAGATAACTTAGATTTTTACGCGATCTGATAGTACATATGATTATTATTCATAAGAGTAATACGTATAGAATATGTACAATATTATCTGGCTTGTTGTTATGATTGTTAATATGACTATTGTTATAATTATTGCAGCAAACCTGTATCAAGACACAACGTTAATCGCTTCTCAAGTGAGCCCAGAAGTTGCATGTACAAGCCATGACAAGCCAACATTGCGTTCCACCGTAAGTTTATCATATGTATACGTACTTTCAACAGATATGCACAAGTCAGAAATGAAACGGGCACTCTATGGCACGCAGAATGATACTTGTTGACATTTCATTGCCAAGGGACGTAATACGTGTACGGCAAAATAGGACAAACAGAGATAACTTAGATTTTTACGCGATCTGATAGTACATATGATTATTATTCATAATAGTAATACGTATAGAATATGTACAATATTATCTGGCTTGTTGTTATGATTGTTAATATGACTATTGTTATACTTATTGCAGCAAACCTGTATCAAGACACAACGTTAATCGCTTCTCAAGTGAGCCCAGAAGTTGCATGTACAAGCCATGCCAAGCCAACAATGCGTTCCACCGTAAGTTTTTCATATGTATACGCACTTTCAACAGATATGCACACATCAGAAATGAAACGTGCACTCTATGGCACGCAGAATGATACTTGTTGACATTTCATTGCCAAGGGACGTAATACGTGTACGGGAAAATAGGACAAACAGAGATAACTTAGATTTTTACGCGATCTGATAGTACATATGATTATTATTCATAATAGTAATACGTAAAGAATATGTACAATATTATCTGGCTTGTTGTTATGATTGTTAATATGACTATTGTTATAATTATTGCAGCAAACCTGTATCAAGACACAACGTTAATCGCTTTTCAAGTGAGCCCAGAAGTTGCATGTACAAGCCATGACAAGCCAACATTGCGTTCCACCGTAAGTTTATCATATGTATACGTACTTTCAACAGATATGCACAAGTCAGAAATGAAACGGGCACTCTATGGCACGCAGAATGATACTTGTTGACATTTCATTGCCAAGGGACGTAATACGTGTACGTCAAAATAGGACAAACAGAGATAACTTAGATTTTTACGCGATCTGATAGTACATATGATTATTATTCATAAGAGTAATACGTATAGAATATGTACAATATTATCTGGCTTGTTGTTATGATTGTTAATATGACTATTGTTATAATTATTGCAGCAAACCTGTATCAAGACACAACGTTAATCGCTTCTCAAGTGAGCCCAGAAGTTGCATGTACAAGCCATGACAAGCCAACAATGCGTTCCACCGTAAGTTTTTCATATGTATACGTACTTTCAACAGATATGCACAAGTCAGAAATGAAGCGTGCACTCTATGGCACGCAGAATGATACTTGTTGACATTTCATTGCCAAGGGACGTAATGCGTGTACCGGAAAATAGGACAAACAGAGATAACTTAGATTTTTACGCGATCTGATAGTACATATGATTATTATTCATAAGAGTAATACGTATAGAATATGTACAATATTATCTGGCTTGTTGTTATGATTGTTAATATGACTATTGTTATAATTATTGCAGCAAACCTGTATCAAGACACAACGTTAATCGCTTCTCAAGTGAGCCCAGAAGTTGCATGTACAAGCCATGACAAGCCAACATTGCGTTCCACCGTAAGTTTATCATATGTATACGTACTTTCAACAGATATGCACAAGTCAGAAATGAAACGGGCACTCTATGGCACGCAGAATGATACTTGTTGACATTTCATTGCCAAGGGACGTAATACGTGTACGGCAAAATAGGACAAACAGAGATAACTTAGATTTTTACGCGATCTGATAGTACATATGATTATTATTCATAATAGTAATACGTATAGAATATGTACAATATTATCTGGCTTGTTGTTATGATTGTTAATATGACTATTGTTATAATTATTGCAGCAAACCTGTATCAAGACACAACGTTAATCGCTTCTCAAGTGAGCCCAGAAGTTGCATGTACAAGCCATGCCAAGCCAACAATGCGTTCCACCGTAAGTTTTTCATATGTATACGCACTTTCAACAGATATGCACACATCAGAAATGAAACGTGCACTCTATGGCACGCAGAATGATACTTGTTGACATTTCATTGCCAAGGGACGTAATACGTGTACGGGAAAATAGGACAAACAGAGATAACTTAGATTTTTACGCGATCTGATAGTACATATGATTATTATTCATAATAGTAATACGTAAAGAATATGTACAATATTATCTGGCTTGTTGTTATGATTGTTAATATGACTATTGTTATAATTATTGCAGCAAACCTGTATCAAGACACAACGTTAATCGCTTCTCAAGTGAGCCCAGAAGTTGCATGTACAAGCCATGACAAGCCAACAATGCGTTCCACCGTAAGTTTTTCATATGTATACGTACTTTCAACAGATATGCACAAGTCAGAAATGAAACGGGCACTCTATGGCACGCAGAATGATACTTGTTGACATTTCATTGCCAAGGGACGTAATACGTGTATGGGAAAATAGGACAAACAGAGATAACTTAGATTTTTACGCGATCTGATAGTACATATGATTATTATTCATAATAGTAATACGTAAAGAATATGTACAATATTATCTGGCTTGTTGTTATGATTGTTAATATGACTATTGTTATAATTATTGCAGCAAACCTGTATCAAGACACAACGTTAATCGCTTCTCAAGTGAGCCCAGAAGTTGCATGTACAAGCCATGACAAGCCAACATTGCGTTCCACCGTAAGTTTATCATATGTATACGTACTTTCAACAGATATGCACAAGTCAGAAATGAAACGGGCACTCTATGGCACGCAGAATGATACTTGTTGACATTTCATTGCCAAGGGACGTAATACGTGTACGTCAAAATAGGACAAACAGAGATAACTTAGATTTTTACGCGATCTGATAGTACATATGATTATTATTCATAAGAGTAATACGTATAGAATATGTACAATATTATCTGGCTTGTTGTTATGATTGTTAATATGACTATTGTTATAATTATTGCAGCAAACCTGTATCAAGACACAACGTTAATCGCTTCTCAAGTGAGCCCAGAAGTTGCATGTACAAGCCATGACAAGCCAACAATGCGTTCCACCGTAAGTTTTTCATATGTATACGTACTTTCAACAGATATGCACAAGTCAGAAATGAAACGTGCACTCTATGGCACGCAGAATGATACTTGTTGACATTTCATTGCCAAGGGACGTAATGCGTGTACGGGAAAATAGGACAAACAGAGATAACTTAGATTTTTACGCGATCTGATAGTACATATGATTATTATTCATAATAGTACTACGTATAGAATATGTACAATATTATCTGGCTAGTTGTTATGATTGTTAATATGACTATTGTTATAATTATTGCAGCAAACCTGTATCAAGACACAACGTTAATCGCTTCTCAAGTGAGCCCAGAAGTTGCATGTACAAGCCATGCCAAGCCAACAATGCGTTCCACCGTAAGGTTTTCATATGTATACGCACTTTCAACAGATATGCACACATCAGAAATGAAACGTGCACTCTATGGCACGCAGAATGATACTTGTTGACATTTCATTGCCAAGGGACGTAATACGTGTACGGGAAAATAGGACAAACAGAGATAACTTAGATTTTTACGCGATCTGATAGTACATATGATTATTATTCATAATAGTAATACGTAAAGAATATGTACAATATTATCTGGCTTGTTGTTATGATTGTTAATATGACTATTGTTATAATTATTGCAGCAAACCTGTATCAAGACACAACGTTAATCGCTTCTCAAGTGAGCCCAGAAGTTGCATGTACAAGCCATGCCAAGCCAACAATGCGTTCCACCGTAAGTTTTTCATATGTATACGCACTTTCAACAGATATGCACACATCAGAAATGAAACGTGCACTCTATGGCACGCAGAATGATACTTGTTGACATTTCATTGCCAAGGGACGTAATACGTGTACGGGAAAATAGGACAAACAGAGATAACTTAGATTTTTACGCGATCTGATAGTACATATGATTATTATTCATAATAGTAATACGTAAAGAATATGTACAATATTATCTGGCTTGTTGTTATGATTGTTAATATGACTATTGTTATAATTATTGCAGCAAACCTGTATCAAGACACAACGTTAATCGCTTCTCAAGTGAGCCCAGAAGTTGCATGTACAAGCCATGACAAGCCAACATTGCGTTCCACCGTAAGTTTATCATATGTATACGTACTTTCAACAGATATGCACAAGTCAGAAATGAAACGGGCACTCTATGGCACGCAGAATGATACTTGTTGACATTTCATTGCCAAGGGACGTAATACGTGTACGGCAAAATAGGACAAACAGAGATAACTTAGATTTTTACGCGATCTGATAGTACATATGATTATTATTCATAATAGTAATACGTATAGAATATGTACAATATTATCTGGCTTGTTGTTATGATTGTTAATATGACTATTGTTATAATTATTGCAGCAAACCTGTATCAAGACACAACGTTAATCGCTTCTCAAGTGAGCCCAGAAGTTGCATGTACAAGCCATGCCAAGCCAACAATGCGTTCCACCGTAAGTTTTTCATATGTATACGCACTTTCAACAGATATGCACACATCAGAAATGAAACGTGCACTCTATGGCACGCAGAATGATACTTGTTGACATTTCATTGCCAAGGGACGTAATACGTGTACGTCAAAATAGGACAAACAGAGATAACTTAGATTTTTACGCGATCTGATAGTACATATGATTATTATTCATAAGAGTAATACGTATAGAATATGTACAATATTATCTGGCTTGTTGTTATGATTGTTAATATGACTATTGTTATAATTATTGCAGCAAACCTGTATCAAGACACAACGTTAATCGCTTCTCAAGTGAGCCCAGAAGTTGCATGTACAAGCCATGACAAGCCAACAATGCGTTCCACCGTAAGTTTTTCATATGTATACGTACTTTCAACAGATATGCACAAGTCAGAAATGAAACGTGCACTCTATGGCACGCAGAATGATACTTGTTGACATTTCATTGCCAAGGGACGTAATGCGTGTACGGGAAAATAGGACAAACAGAGATAACTTAGATTTTTACGCGATCTGATAGTACATATGATTATTATTCATAATAGTACTACGTATAGAATATGTACAATATTATCTGGCTAGTTGTTATGATTGTTAATATGACTATTGTTATAATTATTGCAGCAAACCTGTATCAAGACACAACGTTAATCGCTTCTCAAGTGAGCCCAGAAGTTGCATGTACAAGCCATGCCAAGCCAACAATGCGTTCCACCGTAAGTTTTTCATATGTATACGCACTTTCAACAGATATGCACACATCAGAAATGAAACGTGCACTCTATGGCACGCAGAATGATACTTGTTGACATTTCATTGCCAAGGGACGTAATACGTGTACGGGAAAATAGGACAAACAGAGATAACTTAGATTTTTACGCGATCTGATAGTACATATGATTATTATTCATAATAGTAATACGTAAAGAATATGTACAATATTATCTGGCTTGTTGTTATGATTGTTAATATGACTATTGTTATAATTATTGCAGCAAACCTGTATCAAGACACAACGTTAATCGCTTCTCAAGTGAGCCCAGAAGTTGCATGTACAAGCCATGACAAGCCAACATTGCGTTCCACCGTAAGTTTATAATATGTATACGTACTTTCAACAGATATGCACAAGTCAGAAATGAAACGGGCACTCTATGGCACGCAGAATGATACTTGTTGACATTTCATTGCCAAGGGACGTAATACGTGTACGTCAAAATAGGACAAACAGAGATAACTTAGATTTTTACGCGATCTGATAGTACATATGATTATTATTCATAAGAGTAATACGTATAGAATATGTACAATATTATCTGGCTTGTTGTTATGATTGTTAATATGACTATTGTTATAATTATTGCAGCAAACCTGTATCAAGACACAACGTTAATCGCTTCTCAAGTGAGCCCAGAAGTTGCATGTACAAGCCATGACAAGCCAACAATGCGTTCCACCGTAAGTTTTTCATATGTATACGCACTTTCAACAGATATGCACACATCAGAAATGAAACGGGCACTCTATGGCACGCAGAATGATACTTGTTGACATTTCATTGCCAAGGGACGTAATACGTGTACGGGAAAATAGGACAAACAGAGATAACTTAGATTTTTACGCGATCTGATAGTACATATGATTATTATTCATAATAGTAATACGTAAAGAATATGTACAATATTATCTGGCTTGTTGTTATGATTGTTAATATGACTATTGTTATAATTATTGCAGCAAACCTGTATCAAGACACAACGTTAATCGCTTCTCAAGTGAGCCCAGAAGTTGCATGTACAAGCCATGACAAGCCAACATTGCGTTCCACCGTAAGTTTATCATATGTATA
>JAWPHD010020564.1:0-31347 GCA_037043455.1 Cyrtodaria siliqua | reverse complement strand
ATGTGCCTAGTATGTTCATTCCTGTTAGGAGCCATATAGCCTTTCATGTGTTGGTGCGCCTTAAAACTCCAATTCAATTCAATTTTTTCCTGGTTTATTAATTCATTATAGTCCATATGTTCAAATAATCCAATAATCCATGTCACTAGATGAGCACAATATTTGTATCCTCACAATATATTTTAATTTACTGTCACAAAATAATCACGAGTAGAGCGTATTGGTCGTACACAGCTCTTGTAAGCACCTGTCAGTCACTCGCTAATCCATTGTTCAGTTGAAACCAATTCACAATGTCCATGATATATTCAGGTAACACGGAAAAGCGTGCAATTTTAAGTGGCCGCCAGAGGGCGTCCGGAAGGGCCGTTTAATAAGTTTAATTTTGTGCTAATGCATGTAAGAGTATAGGTCTATCTCTCTAAAAGGCAAAATTGTGTAAGGGTCCTTTCGTGTAGAATTTAATACTGCAGATTTAGCCACGTGTATCACGGAATGAATGTGGGAAATTATGTTTTGGGTGGAACGTCGGTTATAAAATGCATTGTTCTCAAGTCTTGGCCGGGATTGATTGAAAGATACTTTGTTTGAGCAGAGGTTGGAACCGGCGAAATTCACAGGCAATATGTGGTCAGTATTTATTTTATGAACTTTTATCCTACATTTGTATTCAGTAAGCGGCGCCTTCTTGGTTGGCGATGTACGACATCCGGTTAGCTTTTATGTTTTGCAAACATTAACTTGAGACTAGAATATGATTTTGAAGTTACTTTATTAGATGTAATTATTGCAATTGATCATTAATTGTAAAACAATATTAATTTGATAACGTGTTATAATAGGTGCATTAGTTAACGTTGGCGTATAACTCAGTAATTGTTATCATTAGTTAACAATGAAATGAGTGACTAGTATAAATGTTCGACGCGTATACATGGCGTTGTAGAATATACATCCATTGCTACTCATCATAATTAGAGAGTGGCTTGTATATATTTATTAGATATTGATTTGTTGGTGTAATGATAATTATATAAGATTGGTGTGTTTATGAACCGACATCTAATACGTATGTATTATTACAGCCTAACCCGTCCGGTGCAGATAACTAGTCCGGTGCAGATAAACCGTCCGGTGCAGATAAGCCTCCCGGAGTGGAGCTAAGCCTTAAGGGTGTGTAACCCTTTAGGTGATGCGACACTAGAATCAACATATAACGTTACGAGCGGTGGAGACGGTCCCCGTACCTGTGCAACATGGCCAGGCTATAGAATGGACAACCCCAGGGACACGAGGTGGGCCCGTTATCAGTCCTCACTGGAGGAACATCATCCACAACCTCAGTGGAGGTTAATCATTATTATATCGCGTCATCAACCCTTATAGAAGACATTTGTTGACAATCACCCATTGGATTCACGCATCATCATATTCATGAGCTCACGCGCATCACAGTTATCGCGCTAGATCATAATTCGTGTGAACATCAACATTGTTATTGCTTTGGCAATACCGAGAGCTTAAAGCGGAGGATTTCCGGTAATGCAGGTGAGCGATCAAAATTGCCGGAATTGAGGAAGGTTTTCAACATTGTGCAAGATTGTTTTTGTATTTAAACTTTTTATGTTTTTAATCAAGTGATGCCATGTGCTAGCCAATTGACCAAAGTGACTATTCCCAGAATTTGGGCATCGACCATCTACGCATATTTGAGAAATCTTTCTGCCGTATACAATTTATGTAGGGAAATAAATCGCATAACAGATGTAGATGCTATAATTTTAATATTAGGACCTTTACATCTATATTGTGAATTTCCCAGGCCATTGATATAGATGTCTGACGTAATACGCGAATTTCCAGACAAAACTATGGTAAATTGAAAATGAAATGGAAAAGAAAAATACGCATGGAAGCCAAATAAACTCAATTAATTGAACCTTTTATTTAAGCATCAGTCTAATTCAATTGAACATAAGCCTCATTCAGTTGAGAAGAGGTCTTATTCAATTGAATCTTTTATTTTCGAAGTCGAGAATGTCTTGCTCTAGCCAACGAACCAAAGAGACCGTTCACAGAATGTGGACATCGATACTCCCCGTACTTACCTCATCTTACCTCAAGACATGCCAGACACGTACAACATAAATTGAGTGTCGATTCTTACGGATGGCGGGAGGTGTGCAGTACTTGTTCTGTGTGGTCTGCCTCCACCTCAAAAAATTGACCGTCATATTATTAAAATTTTAGCAGACGACATTTTAATTTGGTTTCGAAAGGGTTAACTAGTACCTAAATTAGTTATAGGTCAGTGAAATATGTATTTTAAGAGGTAAATAAAAACACCTTACTCTTTAAAACCGAATTTCATATGCTATGGTTGTTTTTGATAATGCAGTTGCAATGAAAAATGTGGCTCCATCAAAAATTGGTTTAAAGTTTATATCCAAAAATGGTTTAAATGAGTTGGATAAGTCAAACTTAAGACACCCTGTAAGTGTTAACGCAACGTATTTGAGATGACATGGTTTTCTGCTGTCCCTTCAGCAATGAGTTTATACGGAAAAAGACTATCATATTAAAAGTATGTTGGCTGTAAATAGAGGATATTTGTTGTTTTCGGGATAATAACAGGTTTTATTTCATCGAGAAATGAGAAAACTTTATATTTTTAAGAACGCTTTTCTGGTTTAAACATTGACACTGTCCAATATGATCGAGAAACAACGTTTAAAGTTTATGTATTTATGTATTATGACTATGGTAGGTACATACTGATATCTGATGTCTTACACAACTCATGCAAATGTTTTCAATTTGACAATATTTAGCTAGTCTCTATCATCCAGAAAGACTCAAGCTGAATGCGGGAAGTCTCTTTATCGAGACAAGATTTAGCTTGTAAATGCTGCTTTTTAAAGGGAGCCCTCTTGACCAGGTCCCAAGTGCGGCCTGTATTGACATTTTGAATATGTTCTTACTCTATAGAGCTGGTGAAAATCGAAATATATATCAAACAGTACAATAAAAAAAACAAGTCCAGCAAGTTTTTCGATGACAATCTTTAATAAAATAAAATAAAATAAAATATTGTAAATTATAAATCAGCAGTATGCAATACAATATCTGATGTATACCGAAGGACACGGAACACGTGCATATTGAATTTTGACTTCACTGCATTAAGCGCAATCTCTGGTATCGGCTATCAGTAAGATTCTGGAAAAAAAGAGAGAAACATTACGATTAATTAATGTATGTATGTATGATACAATAGGTTGTTGAATAAAATGTTTACGTGCAAACGCTTATAAATGCACGGTAACGTTTATTGTTGCCATTGGAAGGGCTGCGGGTGAGTTGGGTGTATTTGTTTAGGGCTCAGCCTTGATTATTAAGCCGCTATATGGCCAAATGAGACATTATCAAATTGTGTGTCATCATAGAAGGTATGTGAGAGTACTTTACGTTAAGCTGGTTATGCAGTCCTTCTGAGATCCCTGGGACCCCACGGTCCCGAGGCATATTGCCACAGGGTCAATAAATGGGACATCATCAAACTGTGTCATCTTGAGTATTTAAAAACTGGTTAACTGCAAGAGTATTTTAATTAAGTTTCATTGGTGTTTAATACTTCTGAGACACCTACGGCCCGAATGACACGTGCAAAAATAAAACAAAACAATGGAACACTATGAAACCATATCAACATGTGTATCAGATAACAGGGTCTCCTGGAGCATTTTAAGTCAAGTTTGCAATCCTTCCACCCCTAAGTCTCTTAGGAGGGCAAACAGCGGGTATATATAATAGCGTCAGCAACTTCGTCTAACAAGAAACAGCAGCAGTTTGCTAAGCCTGTTTCTTGGAAGCAATGTAGTAGTGTAACACTATGTTGCGCGCATTTACTTTTAGCATTTTCTTTTAAAATGGGACAAGTTAAAAATCAGACATACATGTCAGCTGCTTAAGGGCAATTATTTACCCGGAAGTAGATAGAAAGTTTCGAACTTACTGAAATGTCGTCTGCCCATACCACCAATACCACCGATACCAATTGTGCGTCTCCCAGTGCTGCCGCCAAGTCGTCTGCCGCCGAAACCGCCTCCAAGGATACCGCCTAAAACATTCCAAAACAGAGGCAAACGTTATATATAGAGATTATTTAACTGCCTGGATCGATTATAGGGAAATCCTTCACGAGATGGTAGATGTGTGGTTCTTTTCACGAGCGAGTGAGTGAAAAACAAAACACTTCTACCATTGAGTGAAGGATTTCCCTATAATCGAACACAGCAGTTAAATAATCTGTTTATTTACATTTTAAATTAGTTTTTGCATGATTTTAACCGAAATTATTCGCTTTATTGAACGTTATCGGCGGATTACGTCGACGTCAGCACCACTTTATTGACGTCATAACTCAGCGCCACAGTTAGTTTTTTTTGTGTTCGGAGTTAGTTAATAATATGTAGCGATTATGAATATTCTTTCACTGAGAAATCCCAGTATTTCACCGAAAGAAATGTAATAAAGTAACGTTATAGTTATAGTAAATCTTACTGTAGTTAATTATTTATTTTAGATATCCCTTTATGGTTATAATTAATGTCCCTCTATACATACTCCTTATAATATGATGGATAACTTGAGCCCTTACTTAAAATAAGAATCAGGCAAACATGCTGAACTTGTAAAACGGGATAAAATCTGACTATGTTGAATTATGTTCGTCTGTAGTTACGTTTTGTAACGAACATTCTACAGTGGATGTTATTGTTTGAGGAGCGTGTTTCTGCCAAGGTCTGTTGGATTTCTTTCAGAAACAATTCGATTTACAACCTTAATAAGTTATGTATTAGTGAAACAGACACATTTAGTTTCAAAATGATTTACTTTTCAAAATCTGTTGGGAAATAACAAGCAAAAGTTGTTTTTGATGGCAAAACCAATAAAAGATCTATCACAAATTATTAGAAAACATTTGTTTTATAATTTCTATCCAAAATAATTTTAATATGTTGAATAACTCGAAATTAAGACATCCTAAACGTTTTATCGTGAAATATTGAAGCTAACTGGAGTTATTCAAGATGTCCGAATATTCTGCTGTCTCGGTACATGGGAAATAACCCATAACCCTATCAAAACGTATTTTGTCTGTAAAATTAGTATTTATTTCTCAACCAATTTTCAAAACAAGGTAATTGTATTTACCGCTAATTAATGCTAACGTTAATTCATATACTGACCTTGACCACGACGACGGGAACCCGCTAATCTTCCTCCACCCATCTTCATTTTCCTGGACCAGCGAGAGTCCATGCCTCCGAGGCCGAATCCAGAGTCAATTTCTCTGAAACCGCCAAGTAATCCCCCGGATATACGTCCTCCACGGCCATACCCGCCGGTGCCGACCATTCCCGATTTATGGTCATACATTCCTCTAACAGAAACACCGCCTAAACCGCCACGAATACCTACGAAACCGTCGTCAATATCTTCAAAACCAAGGTCCATACCGCCGCCAACACCGCCGCCAACACCGCCGACAATTTGTGATTGTCCGCCAAGCAATCCACCCTGAACACCTGGCAATAAGATCAAACAAATATGGTTAGGTAAGTGTGAAATAAAACGATATGGCAGACAGAAAAATATTGCGTTGTTGTTTTCCCCCGCCTTTTTATACAGATAATTAAACGCTGTTAAAGTCCTCCGTACATTTCATTTGAAATGTTGCCTATAAAAACCTTATAAACAAGGATTCATCGGATAAATTATATATGGTCGGTTCATCTACTAATATCCATTTAAAAATAATGTACCATCCACCATGATGTAAGTCATTTCATGGATTTGAAAGCAAGAAAAAAAAAAGTAAAAGGTTCATGTCAATATGACAAACGTCTTGTATATACTGAAGGAAAAAGAAACGCAGGGTGCGTATTTCCGCTATATATTGCATATACTGCACACTTAATTCCATATATATATTCCAAGGAAATCCCAAGATGTTTTGTAAAAAAAAAAGTGCAGTTAGTTAGAGAAAGGACACAACTGTGATGTTGTAGACGTTTTAATCACAGTACACGTTGTAACAAGAAATTCATAAATGCTGAAGTTCCTCTTTGAAAAATTGAGCCAGTTCAGTACTGTATTGTTAAGTGATTGCAACATTTAAAGCCCAAGTTTGCTCACCTGCTTGAGCCAAATGCGCATTCTGACGATAATGATACTTCAAAGGAGTAACCATTGGTGTGTTCAGTGCTGTTTAAACCTTCTTTCTAAAAGGACAGGCCTTATGTCGCCCTGTACCATTCGATTAGCAGTAGCATATTAAACACACAATATATAGCGGAAATACGCACCCTGCGTTTCTTTTTCCTTTCAGTATATACTGAAGTGACATGAAGAACGGACGTACTTATATAAATATAAAAGAAATTGAAAACAGGTCATGCATTTTTCTCACGTTTTGTTTTCCGCCTCACTCGTTAATCATACGTTCACTACTGTAAGGATTCACGATTGCCAAAAAAAAGAGATTGTTTTAATGTTGGCAACAATACGTTTTCATTTGGATCACTACCGAAAGACGAAGCTAAAACTAGCAAAACAATAATTGTATACGAAGGCAAGAAGCACCGTACTGACTCCAGCTACGGCTAATCAGAGGAGTCTAGTGTGAAATGTGTTCTCACCTCCTACGTCTTCAACGAACATTCCACTGTCGTCAAAGCCATTGTCGCGATAACCACGACCTATACCTCTGCCATTCATGTAGTCGCCTGAAAGAAAAAGCAGTCATGAAATGGTTTTAATATTTGCTTCCGTTTGAAAAGACGCTGAAATGCCATGTGATACCTCCTCTGGATACTGGATACCGAGGGGAACGCCGTGATGGCGATAAGCATTACCCGAAAATGGCAAATGTTTAACCGCTCGTGTTTTAGCCATACGTTTTGCCAAACCCTGGTTAGTACCCGCATTACGGTACAAATAATAAAATGTAAACCGAGTTCGGCTTTTTTCAGTTATTCTGTATGAAAAACGGAGTAACAAAAGAGTCGTTTGAAGTTGACAGACTCGTTGGCAAGCTTGGGACAAGTAGATAGGACGAAGGGCAATTTCCGATCCCAGCAATCATAGCGTAGTAGAAATGA
The DNA here is from genome assembly GCA_037043455.1 of Cyrtodaria siliqua. Taxonomy (NCBI): domain Eukaryota; kingdom Metazoa; phylum Mollusca; class Bivalvia; order Adapedonta; family Hiatellidae; genus Cyrtodaria; species Cyrtodaria siliqua. The sequence continues at coordinate 24,181 of JAWPHD010020564.1, read as the reverse complement.
CACTCCTGAGAGTGTATCCAGTATACATTCGGATTATAACTTGACAATTAATAAAGACACAATTTACATCAATAGAAGGAACAATTGGTATCTTACAAGCAATAAATGCGCGACATTATTTAAATTGTGCTTTACTTGCTTTTAGGCACAGGTGAAAGCTGCCGAGAGGAAAATAGACTATGAATACAGGCCAGGATTTGTATTCATTTTCAGTGATTTTCGTTGATTTAAATGAAATATTGTGTATATATGTATCAACATGCCACATACCGTAATTTAGAACTGTGACGTCATAGTTCTAAAAATGGAAGCAATAGCCTTCAAATGGTCATATAATCCGATTTTGATAATTATTTCACCCTTTTCGAAGTTTGTCAGAACTCTCAATTATAAAGTTTGTTTGACTATTTATATGCATGCATTTAGTATTGCCCAATAATATTGGCATGGATATATACCCAAATCAAACGTTATTACACACATGCATTATGGAATATTAATTTAAATTTAATTATTTTATTAAACGGAATGTAGCGACACAGCCAAACAGCTCTGTTATTGAGAGTTCTGAAAAAAATGAGAAAAGGTGAAAGAATTATCAAAATCGGATGATAAATAAAAAAGATATGACCACTTAAAGATTGTTCTAAAACGAATATGGGAGCCGCCATTTTTGGAACTATGGTGTCATAGTTCTATATTACCATATATGGAATATTGATAAATATCATTTAAAACGAAGAAAATCGCTGAAAATGAATGCATTTTTTAGTGGTCATATAAAGCATTATTGCCATTAAGTATTACACATTTTTCATACAGTTGCTGTCATTTTTCCCCTATAAATCAGTAAATTTTCATATTTATAAATATTCCATATATGGTCATTTAGAACCGTGATGTCATAGCTCTCAAAATGGCCTCTTCCATATCCGTTTCAACTGAAACTTCAAATGATCATATATTCTTTGTTTATCATCCAATTTCGATAATTCTTTCACCCTTATTCAAGTTTTTCAGAACTTTCAATAATAAAGATGGTTTGACTGTGTCGCTACATTCCCTTTAAATAAATACATTGATCAAAATTGATTAATATTATTTTTGGCTCATAATATATTATATTAATACTATATATTCCTTTTAAGGATTAATGTTCAAATCTCCTACATCTTTGCTAACAAAATCTAGAAATACGTCGACAGTGACTAACTTTATGTCGTCAATGGCTATATTTTATATCTATACTGGTTATAATTATGCCGACTTTGGTTATAAGTATGTCGACAATGGTAATAAATGTCGACGATGGTTATAATTATGTCAACAGTGGTTATAATTATATCGACAATCGTTATACTTATGTCGACGATGGTTATAAGTATGTCGACGATGGTTATAATTATGTCGACATTGAGTATAATTATGTCGACTATGGTTACAATTATGTCGACTATGGTTATACTAATAGACAATGAATATACTTTGCAGTATTGAAACTGTACGATCTATATTAAACGTGCACTTACCATGAGCAAAAGACATGGACACCAAGGTAACGACAAATAGTAAAACATGTGACGCCATTTTTTTTCTTTCTGAAAATATAGAGAATTATAGTGTAATTAGGTAATCGCGCAACCATTTCAACTTAACAAAAAACATTTTTGCAATGAAATTTGGAATGATTGTTTTTAAATATCGTCGCCTGAAAGTCATATATAGTACTAACATTAAACATGTTAGTGTACTATCATCGTATGACGTCATACGAGGAGCCGGGTATGGAACGCCATGACTGTCTTATGATGTTGCCGATTAATATATGCAGTTATTTTCCCTTTATATGTGGTAGATCTTTCATGATATGCAGTGCATTTTTAATTATATGTGGTAAATAAATCTTTATATGTGGTAAAAAAGCATTTATATGCAGTAGATTTATCATTATATGCGATAGATAAGTCATTATTTGCAGTAGATAAACCATTATATGCGGTCCAGTTATCGTTATATGTGGTGCATTTATTACTATATTCAGTAGTTTATCAAATATATGAGGTCCTTTGAACATTATATGAAGTACGTTTGTATTTATATATGCAGTGCTTCTGTTGACTTTATATGTGGTACATATTCTAATATACGTGGTGGATACGTCTTTATATTCGGTGGTTTCAATTGCATTATATTCGGTACAAACGGCTTTATACGTGGTGCATTTCTTAAGATGTTACGATTTTATCGGAAACTAACTAGACTGCTTCACTGCGTATGTCCCGTTTCACTCAAACAAGAAGGAGCAAACAAGCGAACGGCAAAAACCGATTTCATCGGCCGAAAAAAATCGCTCACTTAAAGTGCATTCCAACTGCGATCATGGTCAAACATCTCGTCTGATCTATGTTCTATAAAAATATATGGCAAGTTGGGCTTTTTCTCAATATTGATTACACAATGCACGCGCGTGACATACATAAATAGAGGATATTTGTTAATTTGGAGTGAATAAATAGAGAATATTTGTTTCTTTGAAGTGAATATAGGATTTAATCCACTATTTCGCTGGAAAGTATATAATAAATGCATACATTACAATTACTTAGGAAGTGTACGCGCTAAATACACAACCACTCTTATTCCCAAGGATTGTCCCCCATGTTGGTACGTACCATACCACGTTCTGTACCCGGTGTCCTTATAAGGAAAGAATGGGGTGGTGGCTTCCGGGGTGGGGTTGTGAACAAAATACATCCACACACCCCGCCCCACAAAGGGATGGTATTTTCTTGATGTTGTGAGAATGTGGTAAGGGGGTGTTGTTTTTCTTGCGAGTGCAGCGGTGAGGATGTGACGGTGGTGTGTGTTTGGGGTGTGGGGGTGCGGGTGGTGGGGGGCTACACAAATTCCATGAGGGAATGAGGGGTTAACGAATAAAAACGGACGGGGTATGGTGGCTGGAGATTTTTCCATTTTTTTCCCATACATTGTTTTATTAGGAGGTGCTAAGCCACGTATTTTAAGGTGATGTATTATTTTTTTTTAAATCTAAGGGGTAGACTGTACATTTTGAGGTAAACGCTTTTTAGACTGCTTGATGGAGAGTAGGTAGGAAATGGATTTCCGGGGATCTAGGGTGGTATTTTGGACATATTTCCAGGTGGCTCCGATGGTCTGAAGGTTTTAAACGCTTTACTTTTCTAGTGTATATATATTATATCTTTTTGCTGTTGTTGTTTTAAACTAGGGGTGCTTTCTGGACTTAAAAATACATTTCTTAAAGCGGGGGCATGGTTGGTGAGTACGGAGAATATCTGGAATAGCCCATTCCCGCCTAACAGAAATTCGTTTCTGTCTAATCCCCGGGTTATGCCCCACCGCACCCTCCCAACATTATTCTGAACATTATTACAAACAGTCCACTTTCGGAATATTTTACAACAAAACCTTCCATCCCCACCCCCCAGCCCCCTTACACCCACTTCCCTCGCCCCCTTCGATTTTAATGCACTTTTACAAAAGTCCTATCAAGGAAAAAGTAGTAGGATATCAGTAATTAATGAGGGAATACACGTAAAACAATTATGCACCTATCAATTATTTCCCCCGCCGGGGTAGGGGTAGGGTAACAACAGGCTCACCCAAAGAAAATCGATTTATTGTTCTATCCCCTCCCTAGGAGATCATTTTCAGAGTAATCCCCAGTGTTGGTATTATACCAATTGTGTCTGAAGTCCCTACCCCGGTGTCAACGTTGTTGGTCTTATTCAACTTTTCCACGCAATATTTATGGAAGGGAAATATGTTGAAGGGGATGGTGGTGGGGAAGCGGGGTTCATGGGATGTTTTCGAGATTTATTTCCAGGATGGGTTGGAGTATTTTTCGAGATTTTCCAAGGGACTGGGGTGTTATCAAAACATATGCCATTTTCTAACGCCGATCTAGTCAACGTGTCTATGTTTGACCTAATTGTATTCGACAGTTTGTGTTTTTTTATATTATTAAAATGAATCCAGTCTTGGTTTGGACTGAAAAAAGTAAGACAGTTTTTGTTCTATTTATAAAACTGGAAATCCTCTAATTACGTAAAGCGTGTGTATACACTGGCCAATCGCTGTGGGTTTAAATAATTGATAATGACAGCGTTCTATGTGCAGTCGTTTATTTTAAACGCTGTGTAGCAGTCTAAATCGTAACATCTTTAAAAACGAGTGTTCCGATTGATCTCATCATCATAATGAAAAAAACCACCGCATATAATAGAAAAAGCACTGCATATCATAAGAAATGCACCACATATAAAGCCGTTTGTACCGAATATAATGCAATTGAAACCACCGAATATAAAGACATATCCACCACGTATATTAGAATATGTACCACATATAAAGTCAACAGAAGCACTGCATATAAATACAAACGTACTTCATATAATGTTCAAAGGACCTCATATATTAGATAAACTACTGCATATAGTAATAAATGCACCACATATAACGATAACTGGACCGCATATAATGGTTTATCTATCGCATATAATGATTAATCTACTGCATATAAATGCTTTTCTACCACATATAAAGATTTATTTACCACATATAATATGAATGCACTGCATATCATGAAAGATCTACCACATATAAAGGAAATGCACTGCATATATTAATCGGCAACATCATAAGACAGTCATGGCGTTCCATAGCCGGGCGTGAATATCGCATGTTACTTTTATATTTATTGTATAATGTCATACGATGAAAAGAAACATATTTATTTATTTCACTTGATAGCGCTTGATAACTCTTTCATGATTCAGCTCGTCTTATAAGTGTATATGAAACGAGCTCTCGAGCAATTATGTATACCTTTATATTTCATGGGGAAATCAAACTACTGAAACTAGAAATTTCACAAGAAAACTTGACACAAATCAATACAATGTATCATGAGAATTTCACCGAGCAAAAAGTTACTTTAAAGTTGTAAACTTGTTAGTTCAAGTATGTGTGAATTTTATGAAATGCATGTTGAGTCTCTTATACATTTGTTTGGGAATGTCCAATTTAATATTCAACTTTACGAATATTTCTCAATGTTAAAAAATGGGTGTAAAACTGATCTCAAATCAATATTATTTGATAAAAGTAAGCATATAAATAATGTATATTTAACTTTACTAAATATATAGGGGGAAAAAACTCCATTTCATATGCAAATATAGGAAAGCCATATCTGAGATTGCTTTATAAAAAAATCTAATCAAAAGAATGGACACAGAGAAAACTATTGCAATATTTAAGATAAAACTGAGCAACACAACGCAAAATGGAAAAAGAAAACATGAGCACATAAGGGAAATTAGATGATAAATGAGATACAGAAAAAGACAAAATATTCTAAATTCTTCGAAGTTTTTCAGAGCATGCCATACGTCATTATATAAGCGAACATTAATTATTATGATAAATTGATAACTTTATAACTTGTATTCAAACATGCCCAAGAGGACAACAATACAATGCAATATAATAATTTGACAGTACCTTCATAAATGCAGGACATGATTTAAGACAAGCAATGACAACCTCATGTTATGTATACCATCTTAAATTTACAATCTAACATGGTTTATGAAAATACTCAATGCTGACTGGCTACTGAGGAGTTTTTATTAAAGCTATATAGACCTCTGACGTCACGTCCTTCAACCCGTTTAGAACGTCCTTTTAAACGATTTTCAAAGTCGAAAAAACATCCAGAACAACGAATACGTTATTTTAACGTTCAACTGGTAGAAACACGATAAAGCTGATATTTTCTTCGTCAGGTACTGAGAGATGGACGTACAATGTAAGTTGCGAGAATGTTCAATCTCTCGAAAATATGTGTATAAAATACATAAAAATCCATGTCAGATAAAATATAAAATATTTTCAGCGGGTTTAGGACTATATTGTGCGAGTTCAACACCTGGTGTTTGGGACTTGAAACACATCAAAACCGCGGGCCTACGGCCCTTGCTACGATGGTATTCAAGTCCCGCCCAACAGGTTTTGATCTGGGACAATATAAACCCGCAGGAAATATTTTATTCCTTAAATAAGTATTATAAATAGTAAAATACAAAAGTACAGATGTTTCAGCAAATTAATGTAATGCGTTTTATTGATTTATATATTATTTTCTTGATAGCTTTTCTTTCTTTAGTATGCGATATATTTAGAAATATAATATATTATGAGCCAAAAATAATATTAATCAATTTTGATCAATGTATTTATTTAATAAAATAATTAAATTTAAATTAATATTCCATAATGCATGTGTGTAATAACGTTTGATTTGGGTATATATCCATGCCAATATTATTGGGCAATAGTAAAATAATGATTTTTATATCTATCTCCAAAATTAAAAAATATAGTTAAGGAAAAAATACATGTTTTTTGTTCAGTTTGATTTTAATACGATTCAATGTCGAAACTAAAACAGAAACAAGTTGATATATTTAAAAAAAAAAGTTCATTTTGAACATGCTGTTATTTGTTAAAACTAAATTAATATATGTAAAATGGCTTACCTCGATCAACGTTCTGAAGTACGATCCAAATACCTTTCCTACCGTTCAGTTGAGCAGTGCCTTTATATAGGAGATTCTATAGGCATAAGTGGTAATTATGTCTATGTACTTATCTAATTATGACAATGTATAACATGACAAGGCTCGTGTACCTGCCACTCGAGTAGGTCCATGCACGGTTATGCACATCGTCACACACCCGTACGAAAGCGCATGTACGACTAATTGATTGTTTTTATTACCCAAATTATGCAAGTGTTTGTATTGAAGAAGAACTTTTATTAGCCTCGTCATAGGTCTATTTAGGTCGAGGCCATCCCAAATAAACCTTACAAAGTACATACATATTATGTATACGTATTGTTAATATCGCGGAAGTCAATAAATCCCGTATTAGTCATGTACTTTATACTAGGCAACTGTTGGAAGTGATTTCGTCTGTCAAATGTAGAAAGTAAACAGATGCATTATACGAGAGAGAACTGGTATAAACTGTCATTAGGTGCACATTGAATATCAGCTGTTAACAATATTACAAAAGGCAGGACTACCATAATAAAATGAAGAAAAAGCCTGAGAGTTTTGGAAATGCTGAATTTGAGCGCGAGAAGGGAAAATTTCAAAGTCGACAATTTTCAAAAGCGATTGACAAAAAAGAAAATTACAATGTGTATACAACATATTACATTCTGTTGTATCTTATTCGTACTTTTCGTTATACTCATTCATGTTTATTACAAGCTGGGCAATTACCAGAATGTATACCCTGCTTTGCACCGTTAACGGTCAAACACATCTTGTTGGAATGTGTAGATTTTGATCCTATGCGTCAAAGGTACTACAATGTTAATACTATGAAAGAGTTATTTGATACTATAGATTTTAGTCTTGTTTTAGATTTCCTAAAAGAAATTAGACCATATAAATCATTATAATGTGTTCTTATATATAATTACTTGTTTATATACCCGGTGACGGGCATTTGTTGATTTACATATAAAGTTTATATTACTACCATATCATCCCTTATTTTTAATAGTTTTATCTTTATATATTTACATTAATTTTTAATTACTTCTTAATTGCTTCATCTTTCATCGGTTTTTGCGCACAATATGACCTATTTATGTGTCGACGTGCCGTAAAACACCATTCATTCATTCATTCATACTTTTCCATTACCCGGATGTTGAGATTTCACCTTATTTTCAGTAGGTCATACAATTTGTGTTACTTGGTTTTTATCCTTAGGTTCAATAGTGAAGTAACATCTTTCTCAAAGTAAAAAGATACTAATTTTTAAGATAAAAAAATTGCAACGGATACATATATCATATAAATATTCATATACATGTATATGCAGGATTTTAAAAGAATCACACATAAATACTTTTAAGTTTTACAGTAAAACTGGTTAAACGTCTAGGATAAAGACCTCGTCTATAACCTAGCAAAAAAAGTCAGTCTACTAAGATGATGCTTTAGCAAAATTATGAATAAGTTGTTTTATCGGAAAGAATTTATAAAGCTTATTACTTGGATTCACATTTAATGTCAGGATTTTGTTATTTTATTTACAGTGTTATAATTTGTCCGGTCATATTAGGTCGATCTTGCATAATACAGATTAACATGTATTATTTTATTTTCTATACGTGTGTATAAAAAATGAATATGGTTGATATTCATAGTCTCTTGTTATTTAATAGTTGAATCCTGGCATTTGTGCATTTTAAATGTGTTAACCACAAACCTAATAATTAGTATGTATTTGTATTATTTTTATTAGTATGTATGTGCATTATTTTTATGACTATATGTTTTAATGACGAGATTTAAAGAAACACTTCAACTGCAATATACAAGAGTGACTGAAAATGTAACACAACCACATTAAAAACAGTCAACTTTAAAAACACTAGAAAAAGCAAGTGAAATATCAATTTCCTGTTTATCATATACAGAACTCGAATTACATAAGACGCCGCGGACTGTCGACTGTGATTGGTGGACTGTGGTGTACACACCAATAAGTTGCCATCAGCTGACCACACGCAGTCGCGTATTGGGTACACGTGTTGGTATTTGTGTTAAAAATTGGGTACTAATAAAATGTATGACTTTTTGCTGGAAAAAGCCGGCAATTCTAACAAAAAAGCCGGTAAGCCGGTAATCTAATAAAAAAACCGGTAATTACCGGCGCAAAGCCTGAGAAATGGCAGGCCTGAAAAGGTCGCATGTCGATGAAAACACAATTATAGTAAAATAAGTCAGTTTTCTATATATAGAAAAATCTCTAGCTAAGGCATACAGATAGAATCAAACATAAAAGATTGGTGTTAATAAAATGGCCTATGGCTGTATGGAATCCTGTTTCCTCTCATCTCATCCCCCACCACCACCTAACCCCGCCACCAACACACACACCCCGCGCCCCAATCCCCCATTGGATCCGCCCCTGGATTGTTCAATAACGACTCCAACCATAGTCACAAATCTAGATGTTAACATAATACAACATTTCTCCCGTATTTTCTAGACGAAAACTATTGTGTATATAGTATATTAGTCTAATTAAAGCAGGGTCCCAATGATCAGTACATGAAAAATGCTTATTAATAAATGCAGACAATTCTCCAGTTTTTGCGTCTTTGTGAACAAGATCGATTCAGGACGTTTCGGCACCAAACCATTTAGACACCTAGACGAATCGGCACCTAGACGTTTCGGCATCAAACCATTTCGGCATCTATTTTAATTTTTACCCTAGACGTTCCGGCACCCATTTATATTTGAGTATTATAATGAAGTAAAGAAGTAAAGAAATTAAATATTTTCTATAAGATCACTTGTAATTCATTTAAAATGCAAAGTTGATTGCCTTAACGGCAACTGCGAAGCGGTTTTGAGCCTGAATACAACTAAACATGAACATAAATAGGGCCCATATGATAATCACTTGTAAAATTTAAGTAAATATGACTTTTATATTATATTGCAGCATGGTCACTGAAATTCCCTTTGTAATACCTCAGGTGTAAATCGTTTACTTGAAAATACTTGAATATGTTCCCTTTAACATGTATAATAATGTATACCTAAGACCAAATAAAAACTTATCTGTATATATAGAGTATCTTTTAATTCTTCACTTTACCTTCCTGTCATCTCCATATCGACGACTACAGGTATGTGACTTGGACAAAGCCTCCACAAAATAACCCATTATTAAAAATCGTCTGCATCTAACGCATACGTTATACTTTTCTTGTTTGTATTTAATTGAACTTGATGATCAGTATTTTCATCATATCAATATATTACCTCATTATATACAGAGGCGTTACAAAAAAACCTGGTAGATTTACACCTAGCCTATCAGTATATGTACACCTGGTAGATGTACGTCCAGTATATTTACACCCAGTAGATTTACACCCAGTAGATGTAGATGCACACCCAGTAGACATACACCCAGTAGATTTACACCCAGTAGATGTACACCCAGTAGACATACACCCAGTAGATTTACACCCAGTAGATGTACACCCAGTATATTTACACCCAGTAGATGTACACCCAGTAGACATACACCCAGTAGATGTACGTCCAGTAGATTTACACCCAGTAGATGTAGATGCACACCCAGTAGACATACACCCAGTAGATTTACACCCAGTAGATGCAAACCCAGTAGACATACACCCAGTAGATTTACACCCTGTAGATGTACACCAAGAAGATTTACAAATAGTACCGGTTTGATACTTTGGAAAGCGAGAATGCAAATAAAATGAATGATAAATCAACTATTTAAATGTTTGGTTTTAAATTAATCCTACTGGTATTACATTGGGGGAACTATTGCATTTTTCCATTTGCATAATCCTCTGGGATACACACGGATGATTTGCGTCAATACTCTCGGAGTGATAACGCCTCTGGGATACACAAGGATGATCTGCGTCAATACTCTCGGAGTGATAACTATAGGAAGCCATAACCGTCAAAATGTGGATATTTACAAACCATTCAATGACGGGTCATTTAATTCAACATGAAGTCATTTGATGACGTACATATTGATTCGATGCGACGTGTAAACTCGGTTCATTCGTTACAAAGTGAATTGATACGGTTCGAAGTGAAATGATACGATGTAAAATTTCAAACCATACGACGCAAAGTCATTTGATGACGTACATATTGATTCGATGCGACGTGTAAACTCGGTTCATTCGTTACAAAGTGAATTGATATGGTTCGAAGTGAAATGATACGGTGTAAAATTTCAAACCATACGACGCAAAGTCATTTGATGACGTACATATTGATTCGATGCGATACAAACGCAATCCGTTCGACAGAAACTGATTTCATTACGTGCAAAGTGAAACGGTGCGACATCTGGCGGCGATATTTGCCACATCACTTGCATGGTTATTTCCCCTACATAACATATGATAAATCAAAGTACTGAAAGTACTGAGAATGCAAGGTTTGATAGGAAAGACTGTATGGAAATTTGCACGATCAAATTTCCATAAATTTTACATAGTTTTAGCCAACTTGGCGATCTTTGACGACCTACCAAAATCTTAGAGGGTCAATCCATTCCAAATATATTTTGATCAGTTGTCATTAAACTGTTTCAAATCTAGACTAGAATATTGTTTTATGAAATTGCTGATGGATAGACAGATTTGTGTTTTATGGCCAAACTGTCACTCAAGATGACCTCCATGTCTAAAATTGTCATTTACAGAGTGGCGTGTATTAAGTAGTCTTCCGGAAACAAGATGCACAAGAGGGCCTGTATCACTCTACTGGCTTGAATAGTCTAAGGCCTACCGAAAAACATTTTTTTTTTAAATCAAAGGCTATAACTCTGATGTGTCTAGTCTGATGCAACTTGTTTTGAACTTGTCCAAGTTCAGTGGCGTAACCTAGAAAACGTCTTCTGCTGCAGGGTCAAGTAACTTAACAAGAGGCACTACGTTGATTCAACTTCCCTATGTCTCTCCCACACATTGAAAAGAAACTTTACTATAGTATTTACTAAAAAAATAAAATACAAATTTATTGGTGGAAAGAAGAATTGAAATTGACTATAAGTAAATACACGGGTAAAAGTGACCATAATTTTGATAAATAAACAACAACAAGAAGAAACAGAACAGAACCTAGCTGGACGAAGTAGGTTAAAATGCTGCAGCCATATGCTGTTTCAAACGGTGTCCGGTTGGGGCCAGATACAATGTCGCATTGTCGTGGACAACAATGCGACACCCGACAATGCGACATCGTGACTTTGCGATATGACAATGCGACATTGCGATACGACAACTTGACATTGAGATACGACAACGCTACATTGCAAAACGGCATCGCGACTTAAATGTCGCGATGTCATATTGCAATTTCGCGACAACGCAATGTAATGTCACGACAACGCGACATTGCAATACAATTATGTCGCAATGTCGTATTGCAATGTAGCGTTGTCGTGATATTGTATTGCGTTGTCGCGACATTGCAATATGACATTGCGACATAATTGTCGCGATGTCGTGACATTGCATTGCATTGTCGCGACATTGCAATATGACATCGCGACAATTATGTCGCGATGTCGTATTGCAATGTAGCGTTGTGGTATCTCAACGCGATGTCGCGTTGTTGTGACATTGCATTGCATTGTCGCGACATTGCAATATGACATCGCGACAATTATGTCGCGATATCGTATTGCAATGTAGCGTTGTCGTATCTCAAAGTCGAGTATGTTAAAGTTTTGTAAAGATCGGATGAAAAATGAAGGCCCAGAAAGTAGGTCAAGATCATAGATAAAATCCATGCATCCAAAAAGACGCACTACCCAAGACACAACTATGTCAAAATAGAATATGTTTTCTTCCAAAGATTAAGCTATAAATTAAGTTTAAAACATCTAGTGCATAATTATAGTTCATGAGAGAGTGATGTAAATGTAACAATTAAAGTTATCTGCCCTTTGCTTGGATGGTGAAGGTCACATCCACATTTGCTTTGTCACGTTGCAATGTACCACTCAAGATATAACTATAAGCAAAGTTTGAAAGGTCTTAGTGCATACAGTTTGTGAAAAGGTGACCTAAACACAAAAGTTGAAGATAACAATTAAGTTATCTGCCCTTTGCTTGGAGGGTCAAGGTCACTTTCACATTTGCTTTGTAACGTTGTGTAGTACCACTCAAGATACAACTATAAGCAAAGTTGTAAAGGTCTAGTGCATATAGTTTGTGGAAAGGTGACCTAAATGCAAAAGTTGAACTTAAAAAATATTAAGTTATCTGCCTTTTGCTTGGAGGGTCAAGGTCACTTCCACATTTGCTTTGTCACGATGCGATGTACCACCCAAGATACAACTACAAGCAAAGTTTGAAAGGTCTAGTGCATACAGTTTGTGAGAAAATGACCTAAACGCAAAACTTGAATGTTGACGCCGACGCCGCCGCCGCAGGCGCCGCCGGAAAAGCAACACCTATGTCTCTTTTTTCTTCAAAAAGGCGACACAAAAACTGTTTTCCGACCTAAGACTATTCAAGCCAGTAGAGTGATACAGGCCCTCTTGTGCAGCTTGTTCCCGGAAGAATACTTAATACACGCCACTCTGTAAATGACCTAGTTTTAGACATGGAGGTCATCTTGAGTGACAGTTTGGCCATACACACAAATCACAAATCTGTCCATCCAATTTCATAAAATAATATTCTAGTCTTCACTCTCTTGGTTCTCCATCATTTATTTTATCTGTATTTTTAATTTTTTTAAAATAAATATGTCTAACAGTTGTCAGTATCGCTGTAAATGGCGCTAAGCACATCCCATACTTGTAATACAACTCGCAACAAGCATTTGTTAAAGCATGATTAATAAATGGGTCTTCCTCCAAATCTTCTATCAGTTTTGGTGGATTGGTTACATTGAAATATTTTGATACTCCCATCACATATAAGTTAATACAATAATTACCTAAAGTCTTGGTCATACTTGCAACAAGCCGTGCTTCATATCTGCAGTAAAGTTTGTTAATTTCATCCGGGGGCATGCTATCTATATTCGTGAGTTGTATGTCTCTACCCAAATATTGACGGCTACCACCGCCAGCCACTATGGCTGATAATCTTTCTTTTTTTGTTTCTTTGATTCATCTGTGAAGCGTTCCACTTCCGATATGATATCTTGTAATAGTTCTTCCGCATTCATTTTTATATTAATAATTTTATATTTTATCTTGAAATAAATATAAAACACAAAACAACCAGCTGCTATATTCACCAATCAACTAGTAAATGTTAGTATTGATAATAGCATTGTTATTAACATTGCTATTTTTTTTATTAGCATTGCTACTTTGCTGCAAGTATTGCTATTAACATTGCTACTTTGCTATGAGCAATGCTATTAACATTACTAATTTGCTATGAGCAATGCTATAAGCATTACTTTATTCCCCTATATTTCCATTATATTTTCATGTCAGTATTGCTATTAACATTGCTACTTTGCTGTTAGTATTAGCAACAGTTGTAAAAAAAGCAATTATTCAACCTATTACTAGCCATGTCCACAAGTTTATACCTGCAGATATCATGAAATAAATATATTTTGTAATAATAAAAAAATGTGAGAATGAGAATAATAACAGACGATGGGATTAGTGATAATGACAGAAAAAAATATTAGACATGCATCTAAATTTGATAAGTAATTTAAAAAAAGAGGTGACCACGGAGAACAGGAAATGCTTGCAATTCCTGTGATGGTGTACAATATTATATATATGTTATTAAAAGTGATTTTACAAGCTTCGATACAATCCGTTTATAAAATAAACGTTTACAATGTCACGTGACTGCAAAAATTATTCAACCCAATAGCCAGTTGGTTGGTCAGTCCTCAAAATTAACTTGGAATATTTAGTTTTTGCTAAAGCTTTTCTTATTTTGGTTCTCTCCTCCAGCGTCGGAATAACATCATTCTCTCTCAAACAATTGTTATAACTATCTCTGTCCTTGGTGTAAAATATACACAACCATTTCGCTTGCTCACTCATATCTTTCAATACAGAATTATATCTCTTCGAAATGACCCACACTGATTGTTTGGCGTGACGACCAGAGAATGCCAAATCTGACAACATATCTTTTTTCTTTGTTAATTCTTTTGTGGCTGAGCAATCATCAATGATGTATAATGTGGGCTTGCCATCGTATTGTTTGAAAAATAAACGCAACAGTTCTTGTAGCATTTCTTTGCCGTTGCTGACGGGATTGACAATTGTTATTTTTTTATCTCTCGGGTGTCTTATATCACCTATCCAGGGTCTATTTTTATAAGCCTCGTTCCACTTTATAGTCGGACACAATATAATTATATGTTCAAAAACTCCAACATACTCTTGTTCAAGTATGTCAAGAACAAATTCTGTTTTACCGCAGCCTGTCGGACCACAGATAATGGCACTGTGTGGATATTTAGGATATTTAGTATCGTACTTCTTTGAATCTTCCATCTTTGAAATTGACTTTTGCATCTTGTATTATATATATAAAAATATTTAAAGGTTAATCTGCTTTTTTATTTATAATGTTGATATTCCAAAGGGTATCAGATTTGTTTGCTTTTATTTTTCTATGTCGCAAGATACGATCATACATAAATGTCATCTTACCATTGATTTGCTGTCTTATTTGTTCGTTTAATCTAACATCACTAATCATCTGCACCAACTCTATGTTTTAGCATGTTTACCTCACTAACACCTTGGTAATGCATGTTTAATCGTTCGGTGGTGCATTTCCATAAATCTACATAACATTGATATATATCACTGTCGTCTATTGACATGACTTCATTGCCACTTATTCTTATTGTCATTTTTTTCACAATTGCTCTACCCAGATTCTTGTATATAGTAGCGTTGGCGTCTGTACTTTTAAGTTCTATTTCAAAGGCAAGACGAGCAGTACGTGAAACTATCACATCATTAGTACTTAGATTGGGAAATCTCACAAGCAGTGGCTGGTTTTGGTCTATTGTTGATGGATTATTAGTTATTACTACACTTGTGCGGATGCCCTTGACACCACGAGGTTCTCTTAGTTCTCTATAAGGGTTGAGTTTGTTTCCGTATGCAGACATTGTTTATATTTTTGAATTTATTTTTTAAAATTAAATAAATAAACAATGGTTGAAGGAGGATTTAAATATGACAATCCTACGTTCGATCAAGATGATTATGATGAATATTATGATGATGAAGATTTACCTATGGTGCCTGATGAGCCTGTTCAAAGAAGTCTTCTTAATCAAAGCGACCATCTTGCTGACCTTCGTGGGGAGTTGAGAGAATCCGAACTTGAAACACACAAGAAAAATCTTGTAAAATCTTTTTATAATGAAATAGGAATACGATATAAAATGGCACCAAACAAAATGGATTATGACCAGTTTAAAGTATCAGATGATGGTAAAACATTATACTGGGTTGTCGGTGAGAAAGTATGTCACATTGGTCTAGCTGTCAGGGTTTGGTTAGTGCTTGGTGACAGGAATGTGTTGGTAAAATTTGATGAAGATCGGACATGGTAATGCTGAGATATGACAAAAGGAAATTACGCACCCGTCCCCGCACAACTTAAACAAAAAGTTTATCGGAACGTATATTTTGAAGAAGTAGGTCACAGTGACCTATTTTTCAGGATATGGTAAGTGCTTAATGAGAGGAAGGTGCTGTTAAAATTTGATGAAGACTGGACATGGTAATGCTGAGATATAACAAAAAATAATCGCATCCGTCCACCACAACTTAAACAAAAAGGTTAACGTAACGTACATTTTAGAGAAAGTAGATCACAGTGATTTAGTTTTCAGGGTATAGTAAGTGCTTGATGAGATGTTGTTAAAGTTTGATGAAGATCAAACATGGTACTGCTGAGATATAATAAACATAAAATGTTGACGCCAGCCCGCCTACCGATCACCCGCATCCGACCCGCCCGGTTTACTCCAATCTATAAGTGGATTTTTTTCTTCAAAAACCCGGCTAAAATATTCTTGAAATTATAAAGTAATACCCAATAATCATTCTTATGTTTTTAGTTTCATAAATTGTGTTATTTGTATCTTGTTATTCCATTTCATTGTCACAATTTGTAGAAATTATGTATAAAATCGTCAACGTATCACATTTGTGAAAAACAGTTACCAAAGCTGTATGGGTGTACGGAAATGAATGTGTGACAGACATGTGTGACAGACAGACACAAGGACGTACGGACGCACACATGGACACCTGCCATTACCAAATCCCCTCGACTTCGGAAAGGGATAAAATAAAATTACTTAAATACTGAGATCTTAAGACTATGGTCAAGTGAGATATGATACATATACTGAAAGGAAAAAGAAACGTATTTCCGCTATATATTGCATATACTGCACACTTAATTCCATATATATTCCAAGGAAAACCCAAGATGTTTTGTAAAACAAAGTGCAGTTAGTTAGAGAAAGGACACAACTGTGATGTTGTAGACGTTTTAATCACAGTATACCTTGTAACAAGAAATTCATAAATGCTGAAGTTCCTCTTTGAAAAATTGAGCCAGTTCTCTACTGTATTTAATGTTAAGTGATTGCAACATTTAAAGCCTAACTTGAGCCAAATGCGCATTCTGACGATAATGAAACTTTAAAGGGGTAACCATTGGTGTGTTCAGTGCTGTTTAAACCTTCTTTCTAAAAGGACAGGCCTAATGTCGCCCTGTACCATTCGATTAGCAGTAGCATATTAAACATACAATATATAGCGGAAATACGCACCCTGCGTTTCTTTTTCCTTTCAATATAATATTGAGCGAATAACTGGCATGCGAATATTTTAATCAGATGTTTATTATGCTCATGTATATTTATGTCATGCCAATAACACTACAGATGAGAAAATCATGTGTTATGCTCTAGTTAAACTTTTCGAAAACTTCCTTTTTCAATTTCAATACATACGCACTTCATATGTATGATTAACTGTGTATTTGAAATAAAATGAAAGGCCGCCGTGAATGCTATTTTGTAAAATTGCATAGTTGTTTACCATAAAGCTTGAGCAGGCTACTAAACAGTATAATGATATACAAATCATTACATCTGTATACGCATATACAAGTGACGAATATACCTGTTATATATATCGGTAATGCGTTTTTGACTACCGTTACAGAGGTGTTTCATACTTCAAAAAGTAATAAATTACACTAGACCAATTGCTATATTTTAACGACTTTATAGACATTGTTTACAAACCAAGTCAATCAGCCATATACATTCTTCGGCTTAGAACACTGTCAAATTATTGGAGATAAATATATGTCTAGGTATTTTACTGTTTTTTTCTTTACAATATCTACTTTGCAAAGTGGTAATAAAAGTAGGTATTAGGGATCAGGCAATATTTATCGGGGGTTGGGTTAGGACCGGTGCAAATAAAAATGTTATATATAAAAAAGTAAGTCCCATGGCAAGCAAACGGAAAAAAGGGTATCTTCCCATGGTTTGTCGCTACAAAAAAGTACCCGTACCGTGCCATTTTGCACCGGTCCCAACGTCCAGATAAATATTGCCTGGTCAAAAAGCACCGTTTTATGGTCTAAGATCACTGTTTCAGTATTTGAATTGCTGAATTGCAAAGAAAAACATTGACTTAAAAAAATGCTTACTTCCCCTGGCAAGCAAGCGGAATAAAGGTACCTGTCTCATGGTTTGTCACTACAAAAAGGACCTGTTCCATGCCATTTTGCAACGGTCCCAATCCCACGATAAATATTGCCTGGTCCCTTAACGTCGAACAGAATGGTAGAACAAAACATAGCCAACCAAAACCACGCATTAAAACAAACCCCGCTTACAATGCTATAAGAGCACGGCATTTGACCTCCCAGTGGCAAAACGGCCGCTTGGTGATGTGTGTGTGTGTGGGGGGGGGGGGGGGGGGGCGGGCGGGGAGTAAACCCCTAATGGTTACCAAACCTCACTCTTACCCTAATATCGTCCCAATAAATATGTCAGTGTAAATAAAAAATACCGGCAGGCAATATTCTGAGAAAGCAAGCCAACATTATAAATATAGCATATAACAGATGATTATGTAAATATGACTATAAAAATCAAAAGCCTAGAATCCACAGCAACAAGAGAACTTGTCACTACGCGTGCAAAAAGACACTATTTAAGATGAACATCAAACACTACCGTCATTGGAGAATTAAGGTAGACACCATCATCGGGACCACAATCTGTCAGCAAGTGGTGAACTGTAAATGAGGTTACCACTAAACATCGCAGTGCGTTGCTATATGATAGTCAGGTTATCTTTTTTGCAGAAGAGTTCCTAAAATATTTTTTCTACTTTAAAGGTAGATCAGGGTTACCTGATGGAGTAGCGTGTTAGTTATAACAACGATGCCGATTATTAAGTCCTTAACTCGACTCTAACTTCTAGAAAAAACGAGTACGCTGAGAAACATAATCTCATAAGAAGTTGCCCAAGGAGCAATCTCCATGTAATTGGACATAAATAACAATTTCAAATTTAAATCATCTTCTTGTCAAATATTTTGGTAATTATTTCTCCATGTTCAATAGAGAGATGTAAGCTCCGAGAAACGACAAGACCTTATCAGAATTATTAGCTTAACTGATTATTCTAAACAAATGTGGCGTAAATCGTTTCGAAAAGTAAGTTGCAAACAAATCATACATAAACGTTGAAGTATCACAGGCACCGAGCATATTTGTTAGATAAAGTTTGTACTATTTTACTAGAATAATATACCACATGTTCAATATATCAATGAATACATACAAAAGGTTATTTTTGCCTTTACAGCATTTTTCATGTATATTCCTTTTATATTAAAACAAAAATGATGTTTATAAAGAAGGGTATGAAATAACACTAACCTTTTACAAACACAACATTTTCTAAAATCAAAATCACCATTAAGCCAACACGTATCCAAACCATGGTCGCCATATCAAACGCAATAATATGAAACACGAAGTTGTAACTTACAGTGTGTGGGTATTAAATAATTCGATTGGTTTTCTTCCTTATTCAAATCGCATGGCAATCGTCCAACCATAATCGTACCAATGAATACATCTTATATGCCTTATGGAAAAAACACCATCTTCCATGCGAATACATGTAAAATAAAATTGATTTAGCAATTGATTAACGAAACCTGTCAAATAATAACAATGATAATAAAATAGTGAAATTATTACTACAACCATACCCGAATTGTAAAGGAGATATAGTGGGTGCGAATGTCAGTCAGACGGTAATTTCGTAACTATATTTAAAGACTTCGTAAGGTTCTTAATACAAATATCTGGAAAGATGAATTCATCGTTTTGAAAGAATATACATTGATTCTTCCAGTAATTTGTGACTTATTTCGTCGTCTTTGCATGCTTTGTCTATATTTGTATAACATTTCGGCGTCTGTTCTTATAATAGAATTGATATCACAACTTTGTTTTATCATAACTTTGTTTTTAGATTCACTGGCCAAAGGCCAGCACGGTTTATGTTACGGTATTTTGTCCGTCGTGCGTCATCCGTCGTCCGTTGACTTGTTGATTTCAACACTCTGGCACCTTCATTTTTCATTGAAAACCAGCCAGAAAATTGCTATATTTTGTCTTGTCAACACTTTAGCGCCTCCGTTAATCATTCGATCTTTACCAAACTTTACCAGATTATTAATATTTATGAGAGCTCAGACGAGTTCGGAAACCAGCTAGATCGAACCAGTAATACCGGAGTTATTGCCCTAAAATTGACGAAATTTGTAATATTTTGTCTTGTCAACACTAGCGCCTCCATTTGTTATCCGATATTTACCAAACTTTGCCAGATTATTAATAATAACTCAGAAGAGTTTGAAAACCAGCCAGGTCGGACCAGTAAAACTTGAATTATTTTCCTTGAATTAATGAAATTTGCTATATTTTGTCTTGTCAACACTCTTGTTGCCTCCATTTTGAATCCTATATTTACCAAACATTGCCAGATTGTTGATATTGATGAAAGCTCGGTCAAGTTCGAATACCAACCAGATCGGAGCAGTAACACCGACTTTATGGCCCTTGAATTATTGAAAAATGTGTTAACACTCCAGCACCTTCATTTTTCATACGATCTTTACTAAACGATACCAGATTGTTAATATCTATCAGAGCTCGGACGCGTGCAAAAACCAGCTCGATCAAATAAGTAACACCGGAGTTATTTCCACTGAATTAACGAAAATTCCTATAGTTGTCTTGTCAACACTCTAGCGCGTCCATTTTGCACCCTACACTTACTAAACGTTGCCAGATTGTTGATAATACCAACCAGATCGGACCAGTAACACCGATGACAGTTATGGCCCTTGAATTACTGAAAAATGTGTTAACACTCTAGCACCCTTTTTCTTCCGATCTTTACCAAACTTTACCAGATTGTTATGATAAGGCCTTCATTTTGCCGTATTTCAGTAAAACTTTGCAGGGATGATCAATACTAAGTCTAGATGTGCATTCATCACCGTGTTCCGGTTGAACGATTTGCGACGGAGTTATGGCCCTTTACATGTTTTAATACACAAACTTTGTCCGGACTAGTTCTGCTGAACCACTGGCCAAATTACAATGAAATTTGGCAAGGATGACCAGTACAAAACCTAGTTGTGTATATCATCACGTGTTCCGGTTGAAAGAATATGGTGGAGGTATGGTCCTTTAAAGATTTTACTTCACTTCATTTATCCGGACTAGTTCTCATGAACCCCTGGCCGGATTCAGAGAAACGTTGCAGGGTAATCAGTACCAAGCCTAGTTGTGAATATCATCGTTGTGTTCCGGTTGAATGATTTTTGGCACAGTTATGGCCCTTTAAATAAGGCCTAGGAACGAGTACCACGCATAGCGGGGACCTTTGTCACAAAATATGTGGATCTGTCCAGCGGCCATCGGCCGAGGGTCGCTCAACGCTCTTTCCCTCTATACAGATATAACTTTTCTTTTATAAAGCTCTAGGTGAGTTACGAGGTTCGAGACCCGAACTCGGGTAGCCTCCCCCTGATACAGCCTAGCGATTGAATGCCACGCGTTGCCGGACCTTTGCCGACAGCAGCCCACTAGTCCCGTTGTGTAATATGGACTAGCGACCGAGTGCCACATGTACTGGGGACCTTTGCCGACGGCTGACCACCGGGCCCGTTGTGTCGCAAAATATATGGGTCGGCCCAGTGGCCGTACGCAGAGGGTCGTTCAACGCTATTTCTCTATTTATAACTGTGACGTATACTGTATATAGCTCTATGTACCATGTTCGAAATGCCGGTAACATGGCAAAGTCCAAGTCGCCAGTTGGTACACGTACATATTCCAAAATGCTCTACACATAATGGGCTTTCAGAAAAATAGGGTGTACGAAATTTCCCTGGGGTGAGGGTTACTCCTTCTAGCTTACAGTCTATTTTTCTATTGTATCGGTATTATATATTTTTCTAGATTTTAACCCAATACCCCAAATGGATTGCATAAATAAGTGGTTTTAGAACTTTTTTCCAACATATTTCAGCAGATATGTTATATATGATGCAAGGAAACACTTGAATATTTATGCTGTGCAACATTGTATGACTTCAATTTGATAAGTTTATGTTAAAACTATTTTCAAAAATAATTCCAGATTCCATCGATTTTTGACAAAAATACACATTTTTCGCCTAAAAATTAAGGCATTTTCAAGCATCATAGGGTTCGGGATTTTTTCTACTTAATTATTGGACCTTTGTCTATCCAAAAATATTACAATGTGTCCTTATTCAATTGTATTAAATTTGTTCCTATATGTTATCCCAATACCCACAATGGATTACAGAAATCAGTGATTTTTGTAATTTTTTCCAACATTTTGCCCTTAAATGCAATATTTGAGCACATATGTTATATATTGTGTCAGAAAAAACTTGAATATGTATGCTGTGCAACATTCTATTGCTTCATTCTATGTTTATGTTCAAACTAATTTCAAAAAAGAAATCCAGATTCCGGCGATTTTTGACAAAAATACACATTTTTCGCCCCAAAATTAAGACATTTCTAAACATCATGCGGTTTGGGACTTTTTTCTACTTAATGACTGGACCTTACCCTGCCCAAAAAAGTTACAACACTTCTTATTTCTATTGTATTAGATATTTTTCTAATTTTTAGTTAAATATCCCCAATGTATTACAGAAATCACCGATTTTATTCAATTTTTTAACAATTTTACTCAAAATCTCAATATTTAAGTATCGGATCCATAAATTATATGGTGGGACACGTAGAGATGCGTTCCGAGAAAGATTCCATCAATTCAAATTGGTTCTAATATATTCCATTCATTTTCTAAAAAATAATTCCAGATTTCGGTGATTTTCGTCTAAAAACGCTGTGTTTTCCCCCAAAACTCGGATCATTTTGGAACTTACTGCATGTTCTTTCAGAAAATCATACCCTACAAAATTCTCCCTGGGGGTGGGGTTTCTCCTACTAGCTCACAGCCTGTAAAGAGGAAAGCGTAGTGGCGAACTGTAAAAGGGTCCACCACCATGCATGCAGTACGTTGCAAAATGATAACCTCTTTTGATAAACCTTTTAACAAGTTTAACAAAGATAGTACGAAGTTTGTAAATCACATCACCATAGAAGTCAGGTTGTGATAGTCCTTGTCGCAGATACCTACGATAATAAAATTTTGCAAAGGTTTTACGAAGTTTATGGTAACGGTTGTCCTGATGGAGTAGCTTTTTAGTTATACAAAGATTACGAATATTAAAATCCTCAACTCGAGTACAAGCTCTTGAAAAACGAATAAGTTGAGACACATAGACCCCATAGGAAGGGGAACATCCCCATCTAAGTAGGGATAATTAACAATGTCAAAATTAAAATCATCTCTCTTGTCATAGATTTTGCTAATAATTTCACCATTTTCAATAGAGAGATCTAAATCAAGAAAAAGAAGCGTTATTATCAGACAAATTAGCCGCCTTGTTAAGCTGAAGTTCTTTAGGATAAATGTTATTAACCATAATTTGAAAGAAAAGGTTGTCAATGTTCAATATGTCATCCAGATACCGAAAGGTGTCATTAAAGGCTTCAATAACATCTGCCTCGGTATCTGGTGAAAGACTCAACATGAAATCTCTTTCATAGCAATATAAAAACAAATCTGCAAATCTGCGACAAGTGGTGCACAGTTCATACCCATAGGGATACCAACAATTTGTCTATAAACGGTGGTTCCATACCTGACGAAAATAGTATCTAATGGGAAAATGAGTGCTTCACAAACTTCGTGGCAAGTCCACATAGTGTAATTATCTAAACTGCCGTTAGTAAAGAACGTTTTAATATTATTACAGGCCAAAAATGTAGTACTTTCCCTAGCTAATGTTTTTTGAATGAGCCCAATAAGCTTGTTTTTTAATAAGGTGATGTGGTAAGGTAGT
>JAWPHD010020563.1:0-31350 GCA_037043455.1 Cyrtodaria siliqua | reverse complement strand
CTAAATATGCTGACAAGGTATCTGATCCTTTTTGCCGATGATATTGTGTTATTTACAACGGACCCAGATAGCCTACAGTCTCAGATAGATAGTATTTACCAATACTCACATAAGTGGGGTTTAAAAATAAATTTAAATAAAACTAAAGTATGTATTTTCGAAAAAAGGAAAACAAATCATAATGTGGAGTTTTTAATAAATGGCGAAAAAGTTGAAATCGTAGATAGTTTTACGTATTTAGGCATTAAATTTACTCATACCGGTAACCTGCCAAACGCTGTTAAAACTGTATCCGATCAAGCCATAAGGGCATACATTGTATCATAATTTGCTATCTGTGTTCGATAGAATACCGTTAGATGTAAAAACCAAATTGTCCTTATTCGATTCAATGGTTGAACCAATTATATTGTATGGAGCTGAAGTGTGGGGCGTGTATAATTATAAAGAAGTGGATAAACTGCATATCAAATTTTGCAAGCATGTTATGGGAGTAAGTCAACAGACATCCAATTACGCTGTCTATGGTGAATTATGGCGATTTCCATTAACTGTTATAAGTAAAGAAAGATCGTTAAAATTTTGGTTAAAATTAATGAGTGATGTTAATTCACCTGTATACAGTATATATATTGAACAATGTAATAGCATTATTGGAAGCTGTTGGGCTAATCGTATTAGAACTATTATTGACAATATTGGTTATTCGAATTTAGCAAACGATTTTAGGATCAATACCAATTATTTACCTTTACTTAAAAGGCGATTGCGAGACCAGTTTGTTCAAGAATGGAGTATGAGTATACATAATTCGCCTAAACTTGATTATTATGTAAAATTTAAAAACACATTTTGCTATGAAGATTATATTGACAAACTTAAAAGTGATTCTCTACGAAAACATTTTACGTGTTTAAGATTAAGTTCACATTCTCTTGAAATTGAGACCGGGCGATATAATGGTATTGATCGTGCTAATAGATTATGTAAACTTTGTAATCAGAATGTTATTGAGTCAGAATATCATTTCTTGTTGTGTTGTACTAAATACAATGATATTCGTACTAAATACTTAGGCCGCATAGCTTGGCCTACACTCAATAAATTTACATATATCATGTCGTCTAAAAACGCAAAAATGTTAAAAATTTCAAGATTTATCCAAGAAGCTCTTGTAATAAGAAAAAATACCCTTGAAAATATGATTGTTTCGCAAGAATAATATACATGTAATGTATTGTTAAATGTGTAATTATGTTATATATGTTTATTACAATATGTGTTGTCTTTGCCATATTTCTTTGTAAAACTTTGTAAATGGCCAAAGGCAAAATTTGCCGATTGCTGAATAAACTTGAAACTATAAAATACAAAACACAATAAATTTCAAATGTACGAAAACATCAAACTGCCGAACTGAAAAAAATAATAATTAAAAATGGATAAGTACACGGTGAATGTTAATGTTCATAGTTCTTTTGTCTTTAAAGTCAAGGTTAATGTCATTGGTGGGGTGAAAGGAATTTTCAAACAAAGTTTTAAGGCAATATCTTGGACGGTATTAGAGATATATACCTAGGAAAATACTTTAACAAAAACCTTTGACCAAGAAAAACTTGACGAAGTTCTTTAGTCTTTAAAGTCATGGACAAGGTCACTGGTGGGTTGGGGCTTATTGAAAGGGTAAGGGCATACCCCGGTGAATGTTCATACACAGTTTCAAAGAAATACCATCGTCTTCGCCGCCGCCGGAAAAGTGATCCCTATACCTCGTTTTTCTTTGAAAAGGAGAGACACAAAGTATATCGTTGTGTAAACTTTATTTCCCTTTCTTGGTTTTAAAATGGATTAACTGGAAGAGGATTATAGACACCTGATTCAGCAGTATGTACAATCCAAAACCTCATGTCAAAACAAACACCAGACCTTCAGAGTTCAGCAGGTGTTAAGCGGTCCGTTTGAAATTGAACGGGGAACACATTGGGATCAACGGCGGCGTCCGAGGTCATTGCAACTTAGAGCAATTTCAAGGTTCGGTTAGTTATACGTCACGTTTGAGCTTTCGAAATGTGACTATGTCGATTGCTTTGAATCCTGACACTCTTGTGGTATTGCTTAGTAATGCAAGCTGCGTCACGTGGTTGGTATCTTCAATGCGTGTCCCATTGCGATACCAAATGTAAAATTAGAGCGCAGAAAAGTTTTCTGTTACTGAAGTTAGAGAACGCCATTCTTTAAAGGAAATGGCTGCACAAAAAAGAAAGAGATAAATAGATGGGCCATTTGCGGATTGTCTCGGACCTTTCGGGTAGCCACAGACATAGGCCTTGAGCCAGGACCCAACATTTTCGATATTGTTACCAACTCAAGGGACAAATTCTACCATCACTTTTTAAAAATAGCAATGTATATAGATTACATTTTTCCATGATAGCAATCTGGAATAGGTAGCTTATATAAAAAATCGAACATTAATAGGTTATCATTGTAGCGCTTTCGTATACGTTTTTGATGTTCATTTTTGAATGTCATGCTTGTGTGAATAATTATTGATGTACTTTTTAAAGACGCACTTAAGTTTACAATTCATTGAGTTACATAAAGCGTAAATAAGCTCTTTTTTAGCACTGAATTCAGTTTAAAATCTATATTTTGCTTCAAATTAGAAGTCAATTTACCCCACCCACTATTGACACATTTTTATACATTTAGTTTAGTTAATATTTTTTACACTATATGTGTAAACTTGTAAGAATCAGTAATTTACAACCTTTCTACATGATTTAAATAATATTATAATATGAATAAGGGATTGATATGATATATTGATGAAAATAAGTACTAAGCAATGTTCATGGCATTGCATATATGTGTTCAGTAAGCCTGATAAGTTGGGACACATGCCAAACTGGAAGTATAAGCCTTCCACAAAGTAACTGCAACATAAATAGTATTAACATGTTCTGATATATACATATATTGCACAGACGACACATAGTCCAAAGGATTCTAGATAAAGGAAATGTGCGGTATAACGTGTTTTTTAACAAAAGTCTTTTTTTAGGTGTAAGCGTCAGGGCAATACGTATTATGATTACACATTTGGATTGTGTATTACACATAAATACATGCATGAATTAAATATTGCATATTGCAACCCAAAATTTTAAAGCTTGTCTATTTTAATACTTTTTAATTACAATTTATGCATATTTTGAGGATTTTACACCTGAATTACCCCACCGATCACTGTACTAACTACTTACCATGGCAACTATTTGTTAGTATTGGTGCAGTTGTTACAATACCACCTGCTTAGGATCATAAGAAGCTGGGTTCACAACGGTCTCTCTTATCTAGCAAGTTAGCTTCAAGTTCATGTATGTCGAGTTAACCACTTATAGGATATGTTGTCTGCTTTTTAATTTAGTCTTTTGACTGTTACTTGTGATATGCAGGCTTCATAACCGCTGCATCCAACTAAATTCCATTATGTTTATTTCGCTCTTCGGGACATTTAATTTTATTAGATACTGGACCATACGCCGTACGACATGGGGAAGAAAGATACTCCATGTCCACCGCCATATGCATGCCATCTTCGGGATGGTTAAAATGTTGTACTATTGACTTTTATTATGCCCCCCTACCCGAAGGGGGGGGGGGGGGGGGGGGGGGGCATATGGCTTTGCACAGGGGGGGGGGGGGGGGCATATGGCTTTGCACAGGCTGTCGGTCGGTCCATAATCTTCTTGTCTTTGCGAGAACTCAAGAACAGCTGGCACTACAAGCTCGAAACTTGCGAGGAATGTTTGTTTCATGGGGTAGTTGTGCACCTCCCCTTTTGGGTAGATTCGCATAAGAAATGTGGTTGCCAGGGTAACAAAACAGATAAAAAAAAATGTCGGTATGTCGGTCGGTCGGTCGGTCGACTTTGTCTTTGTGATAACTCAAGAACGGCTGGCACTACAAACTCGAAACTTGGCAGGAATGTTTGTGTCATGGTGTAGCTGTGCACCTTTTGGGTAGATTCGCATAAGAAATGTGGTTGGCATGGTAACAAAACATGTAAAAAACACTGAAAATCGCCTGTCTTCGCGCTAACTCAAAAACAGCTTGAACTACAAACTCGAAACTCGGCAGGAATGTTTGTGTCAAGGTCTAGTTGTGCACCTCCTCTTTTGGGTAGATTCGGATAAGAAATGTGGTTGGCATGGTAACAAAACTTGTAAAAAATCACTAAAAATCGCTTATCTTCGTGATACTCAAGAACGGCTGGCACTACAAACTCGAAACTTGGCAGGAATGTTTGTGTCATGGTGTAGCTGTGCCCCTTTTGGGTAGATTCGCATAAGAAATGTGGTTGGCATGGTAACAAAACATGTAAAAAACACTGAAAATCGCCTGTCTTCGCGCTAACTCAAAAACAGCTTGAACTACAAACTCGAAACTCGGCAGGAATGTTTGTGTCAAGGTCTAGTTGTGCACCTCCTCTTTTGGGTAGATTCGGATAAGAAATGTGGTTGGCATGGTAACAAAACTTGTAAAAAATCACTAAAAATCGCTTATCTTCGTGATACTCAAGAACGGCTGGCACTACAAACTCGAAACTTGGCAGGAATGTTTGTGTCATGGTCTAGTTGTGCACCTTCCCTTTTGGGTAGATTCGCATAAGAAATGTGGTTGGCATGGTAACAAAACATATAAAAAAACACTAAAAATCGCCTGTCTTCGTGCTAACTCAAGAACAGCTTGAGTACAAATTCGAAACTCGGCAGAAATGTTTGTGTCATGGTGTAGTTGTGCACCTCCCCTTTTGGGTAGATTCGGATAAGAAATGTGGTTGCCATGGTAACAAAAGTTGTAAAAAATCACTAAAAATCGCTTGTCTTCCCGATAACTCAAGAACAGCTGTCACTACAAACCCAAAACTCGGCAGGAATGTTTGTTGCATGGTCTAGTTGTGCACCTCCCCTTTTGGGTAGATTCGCATAAGAAATGTGGTTGGCATGGTAACAAAACTTGTAAAAAATCACTAAAAATCGATGTCTTCGTGATACTCAAGAACAGCTGGCACTACTAATGCCAAACTTGGCAGAATGTTTGTCTCATGGTGTAGTTATACACCTCCCCTTTTGGGTAGATTCGCATAAGAAATGTGGTTGCCATAGTAACAAAACTTGTAAAAATTGCTCGTTATTTTTTAAAACTATTTTTGCTTATGGGTTCAAATATTTTTCTTTCTTTTTTAAATTGTTCCTTTTTTTTTTCTTTTTTTTTTAAATTTTATTTATTTTTTTTGTTATCTTTAAAAAAAAAAAAGATTTTTTTTTTTTTTTTTAATTTTATATATATATTTTTTTTTTTTTTTTTTTTTTTTTTTAATTTTTTTTTTTTTTTCTATTTTTTTTTTTTTTTTTTTTTTACCCTTTGTTGGATCAGTTTTACATACAGTTATAGGGAAGAACTTCAAAAATCTTCTCTGAAACTACAACAGATAAAGGTTTAATTTTATTTAATATCAGCTTTTGGATCCTCTACCAAGTTTGTTCAAATGGTGAATCTGGGGTCAAATTTGGGCCACGCCCCGGGTGTATCCAGTAGAACGATACAGGCCCTCTTGGGCCTATTGTTTTTGATATACAAACATTTCTTGTTAATACTGAGTTCTGCTCAACCCGGGGCTAGAGGGCGTGAGCGGTAGCTAGCATATTTCCCTACCGCTCATGAACAGTCTCAATCAAACCGAGACTGCAATATTTCGTATGTGTCGTTTTCGGCCGTTTCCAAAGGTCCATTATCATACTCTTTTATGCAATATGCCTGCAAGCCTTATATATGCACAGCTCACTGCTGTTTTGATAAACTTGGCAATTAATGCCTTGGGATAAAACAGGACAATTAAGAATACTCAGTACATATTATCTGATTTAAATAACATAACTTAATGTGAAATTATAACAAACATATGAAATAAAAAAAAATAAACGCTTCCAGATAAGAATCGGTACCCAGTGCATCGAGATAGATTACATTTAGTGATCACGGTTAGTTTACTGATGTTTACTCTAAAAGCTATATCCAACATACAGGTGCTACTGCAGTTAAAGTAGCTATCACGCCAACAACAGCCGCATTTTACAACATATGTACATCGTTTCTAAACCTACTGACCACGAGGTATATACATAACTTACTTCGTTTGAGAATCAAAACTCTATAGATACAATATAAAAAGCTTTAACCAGCCAGACAAAAAAAAAAAATCGGATAATTCATTTTACACTTATTCAATAATGGATATTACAAAAACCCATGAATAAACATATACTTTTAAGCGACACATATGCATTATTATATGAGATGAACACCTGGATAGGGTTTTGATAAACTGTTTTTGTAGTGTAATTTTGTCATTATTTGGCGGGTTATTTTAAAATGTGTATAACAACCACCTAAAAATCAACAGTTAAACCGTAAAATGCCTTTTCTTTTTCTTTCTGTTTTTTTGCAATTAGTCGAAAATGCAGTGGTCTACTTTGTAATTTTAGTTTGTGGATTTATTCAATATGCGATTTATAAACATGGTTAAGTCTTCATAATGGAATACCTTATCAAGTCACATTCTCTATATATTTCAGTTCGCTTAAAACTTTTGAAGTGATTTTATGAAAAGTGTACAACTTCAAGCCATAAACAGGAGACCCACTCGCCTTGTCTCAAAGTGCTCTCATGTTTTAAGAAACAACAACAATTTCTTTATATAAATCTGTAAAACTGTGACCCCCGTAGTGGCCATATTTGACCCCATTGTCGCCATTTGGACAAACTAGGTAGAGGATCATAAGCTTATGGTACATGCAAACTATTATTTAGCCTTTGAAGTTTCAGAGAAGCTGTTTGAATATGTTTTCCTATATAATTCAATGTTATAGTGTGACCCCAGGGACAGGGCTCAAATTTGATCCAGGCTTGATTCAAGGAAAACCATTTAAATGATTTGGTACAGGACAGTAGTCTTAAGCTATATGTAGCTTATTACACCTCTATTGTAGTTTCAGAGAAGATGTTTATAGACGTTCCTACATAACTCTATGTAAATATGTGATCCCCGGGACCGGGCGAAATTTTACCATAAGATCACCATTTGAATAAAATAAATTGGTAGAGATCGATACTCTTATGCTACATGCATCGTAATAGACCTCTAGCTCTTGTAGTATCAGAAAAATAATATTTTTATGCACTTTCCTATATAACTCTTTGTAAAACTTTAACCCCAGAACCGGGCCATAGTTAGACACAGTCACGATTTGAACAAAAGTGGTAGAGAACCATAAGCTTGTACAATATGCAAAATAGTAGACCTCTGGCTCTTGTTTTTTTAAAGAAGAGATTTCAAAGATGTTTCTATATGACTATGTAAATACATGTCCCCTGGGGCAGACCATAAGCTTATGCTTCCTGCATAATATGGGACCTCTAGCTCTTACAGTTTTAGAGAAAATTATTTATTTTTAAAAATTTCCTATACAACTGTATGAAAAAATGTTACCCCCGGGGCTGGGCCATATTTGACCCTGGGGTCACCATTTTATAAATACTTGGTGGAGGACCCTAAATATATAATACATGCAGCATAAATATTAGACCTGTAGCTCTTCTAGTTTCAGCGAAAACGAGAGTTTAGCTTAAAAGGAGGAGATAACTCTAATAACAGGAATCAGCTACCCTGTTCACACTGCTATCATGGATTTTTTGTTACTCTACACGGTACTCAGTAACATGGTACTAGTAAGAATTTGTCCCTTGAAATGGTAACAAAAATGTGTATGGCTCACGGTCTAACATGCAGCATTTTAGAAGTAGCGTTCACAATATGTATTTTTGTGTAATTGTTTACGTCCGGTGTCGATACTCTTAAATTTATAAGATATATATATTTAATAAATATATAAACATAACAAGAGTGCTGTCTGTTCAAAGGCTTACTCACTGCTAATGCTGATTATTTTTATGTCTTGCCGACTTGAAAAAAAACACATATTCTTGACTTGATCGCAAACGGTGCACACAGGCACCCGGCACAGAGCTAGGATAGTAAAAGACGGACTTGAGTGGTTAAAAATTAATTAATTGAGTTCTGGACCCCCCCAAAATGGTTATATCTATACATATATATAACCATTCTTGGTACATATATATAACCATTTTAAGTACATATATATAACCATTTTTGGTACATATATATATAACCATTTTGGGGGGGGGGGGGGGGGGGGGGGGGGGGTCCAGAACTCAATTAATTAATATTTTAACCACTCAAGTCCATCTTTTACTATCCTAGCTCTGTGCCAGGTCCTGTAACGGTGCATAACCCAAGTCAAAAGGTAACAGGTAATTCGACTGGAACATACGTTAAGAAATTGGAATGGTGCCAGACGCACATAACGTCGATGAAAGTTATGTCAGTCTGACGAATGCTCCTGGACTTACCTTACAGAGATGATAGGGGACAGCATGGGTGCTGATGTATCTTCTATACACTACTCAACTTTTATAATCGGACACTTTTCGAAGAATTATGTATTTTTTAATAATTCATATTTTCATTTGAAATTTTAACTCGCGTCGTCTAACAAATATCGCTAGCGATTTATAAAACTGAATCTGTCTTGATTGTACTTAAACCTTGTTGATAAACTTAATAAAATATTGGTATGTGTTTCTGTGATTTCCAGTTTTCAGTATTCGTGTTATCGTCAAGAAACCTGGGTGAACGATTATAAAAGTTGAGTAGTGTATATACGGTGTTAATATAAGACACTGCTTTAGGTTCTGCTATATACAATATATTTCATTCTCAAAACTTAGTTTCAAGAAACTTACTCACCAAATAAGGGCAAAATTACACGGCACAACTGGGTCTTTAGAATACCTGTGATTAAATATGCGTAAAATGAATAATTATGAGTTGGTAACTCTTTAATTCGACGCTCAAGTTTTGGGGTTAGGCCTGGCTGAGTAAAGCCGTTTATATCGTGTCTATAGAGTTTGAATTCTCAAAATATGCAAGTTATGTATATCCCGTCGTCATGGTGTACATATGTTGTTAAATTGGACTATTGTTGGCGGGATAGCTAGTATACAGGTGCCGACTGAGACTGAGAAAGGCAAAGACAATTTCGTTTCAAGTTGCAATGTATACGTAATAAAATACAGGGAAATGGCAAGAACTGTAAACTCACAGTGACCTTTAACTTTTGGTCTACTTACCCCCAATAGGGGTCTTTGTTTTACTGAGTACCTTCAAGATTGAAGGTCAAATAGGTTACAAGTTATTGCACGGGAAGTACTTTTCAGGATTGGGTCTTTGACATTAACATTTGCTCATGAGAAATAAGGTTTCTCCCCGTAACAAGTGCTATATCCCTTATGCTATGAAGCTGTACGACTCTTCAAGTACATTTTTATATTTCCAGTTATCGCGCGGAATGCGTATGCCCATATGAGGTCAATGATCTTGGGTGCTATACTTCCGGGTTATCGCGCGGAATACAGATGTCCACATGCATGATGTTATGGCGATCGTGACTTTTGACCTACTGAGCTCGTTTTAAGGTATACGGTTCCAGTGTACCTATGAAGTGTCATGGTTGTGTATGCTATACTTATGTAGTCATCGTGCGGAATGCATATGCCTATTAGATGATATTTATTAGATGGCCACGGCCAGCATGTCTCGACTGTAAATCCCCATACACCAACGGAGCTAAATACCCAGGTCAGTTAAGGTGGAAATATCAAAGTTAAAATTTTAGTTCTGCATTGGTTATGACATTGATTTTGTTCCATTAAAAACAACTATGACAGGAGTTTTTGAGATTTTAATTTGATAGTACCAGCTATCGAAGGATATCAAGGTAACATATTGCAAGTTTATGGGACTGTTTCACACCCTGCCCCCCTTTTGGTAAGCAGTATTCGGCGAAAATTTAGAGAGTATTTAGTACCCATGGCCCGGGTTAATAGTATTCAGTACTCGGGTTATCCATGTTAAATAGTATTCAGTACTCGGGTCTATTAAAAATGAAGGAGTATTCAGTACTCAGCTCTAAATTGGAGAGTATTCAGTACTGGGGGGGGGGGGGGGGGACGGACGACGACACACCTTTATTGTAAAATTAGATGTATACTGTTGAGATCTAATTCCTGTTGGATTGAATTGAATTGAATTGGGATTTTAAGGCGCACGAACACATGAAAGGTTATATGGCGCCTAACAGGAATAAACATGCCAGGCTCATCCTCCATGTACATTGAGATAAAATATGGATGTACAGGGAGGATGAGCCTGGCATGTTCATTCCTGTTAGGCGCCATACTTTGAAGAGCTCTAGTAATACTGCTTTATTTATACTATTTAGTTTTGAAATCAGTTTTTTGTTTCTAGCTAGTAACTAGGGTAATAAGATGAGGTACTGAATGTAGAAGGGTTTGAGATATCCAATTTTGAATCTTTCTTTTGTTCCAGGAAACATAATCCTTAAAATGGTATCTCGAAAATGTTAAAAAGAGACATTTACATGCATATTGAAGAAACCAATTTTCTTACTTACATTTTTTATTACAAATCAATATATCCAATATATATCACAACTAACAAAATCAATATCACTAACAAAACAATGCATGATAACTAGAATAGCATCTACATGACCTATTGCACATGTGCCATTTAAGGGGGAAATCTTGAGATCTGTTTTACCCATGGTCAAATATCAAAACAGAACAGATGTCTACAAAGGTGTCTTTTGTTCATCCTAACCCCACTATTTAATAAGGTGAACTTCTGTGAATAAATTGTGTGAACATTGAATATGAAACATTATTAGTTATTACTGACCCCCTACAGAAAGTAGTCGAGTCCCCCTATATATCTGACTGACCCCACATATTTCTGTAGGTGGTCAGTAACAAACCCAATAACTGATTTATTGCATCGAGCACTCTTTTTAAGGCAAACACCAATAGTTAACCCATTTTAATGGAGCGTCAACGTCATTGAGACGTTCGCGCAATTGGACATCATGACGTTGACGTCACGACCGGTACAGTTTAAAAACATTATTAATTTACTTATTTTGTTTGTTACTAACGCCTTAAAGAACTATTTGCAAATAATTTAAACTTTGAATCGGAACTGTAGGCCATATTGTTTTAGTGACCCTCTATGATATCTACTGACCCACTATAGAATATTATTGCACCTTGCACAAAATCCTAGGAATTTCATTGGATTAGAGCGGTCACATTGTGACCCCCTATTATTCTATAGTGGGTCAGTAGATTTCATAGAGGGTCACTAAAACAATATGGCCTACAGTTCCGATTCAAAGTTTAAATCATTTGCAAATAGTTCTTTAAGGCGTTAGTGACGTTGACGCTCCACTAAAATGGGTTAACTATTGGTGTTTGCCTTAAAAAGGGTGCTCGATGCAATAATTCGGTTATTGGGTTTGTTACTGACCCACGACAGAAATATGTGGGGTCATTACTGAGTTCATTACTGACCCCCTACAGAAATATGTGGGGTCAGTCAGATATATAGGGGGACTCCGCTATTGTCTCGCCCCCTATAAATTAAGTGCAATAAGTAATAGATACCATGTTTTCCTTAGAAAGACAGAGCTCCAGATAAGCTTTCATGTCAATGGGTATTTTACACCCACAACCCCTACATATATATAATGGACTGTTCTTTCCATTCCATTTATGTGACAAAGCGAGTTACTCGCAGGCTGACCTGGGTTTACAATCGACACAAAGGCTATTATAGTCGTGCTTAGCGGGTTAAGGGTTAATAAATATGCAATGCTGATTTTGACTTCATTAAAGAGTAAATGTTATAGTTTTGTTGCTTTTTACTCAAAAATATACTATTTTTACACTTTTTTTATATTGAATTGTAAATTGTCAACAGGCCTGCCAAATCTCCGGATAAAATCCGGATTTTCAGTCGCTCTCCAGATCTCAGGATTTAAGTGTACAATCTCCAGATTATCCATCGAAACAAAATGTTCATGATTTAACAGCTATACTTTCACAGTTTATCAGCTATTTCCGGAATTGGTCCTGTTACGCTCCCTTGTCACAGGAATATATACAAATGTCGAATCAGTGCAGGTCATCCGTGTAATGCACTGACCGAATATACAATTAACACCTAAGGACACCTAAGGACATAATTAGTTCCTTCAGTGGCATAACGACATGCGTAATGCAGCAATATCTGTGATTTTTTTAAATGGTCAACCTGACTGAAATAGCAAGTGTGAGGAACTCCTTGTATAACAGCTGCTGCTGCTGTGTACGATGATTATAATTTGTAGAGTTGACTTTGTATTTGAATTTAGCACACATCTGTGTAGAAAAGTAAGTGCACTTTCGTAAAAAAAACAGTTGTGGTAGAAACTAAACCAAGTCTTTCTAACCAAATTACTATGCTAATTTATTATTTTCTATAACTATCAAACAATGCATCAACTTGTATTAATTGCATAAATAATTTAATTTGCGCTTTAAAAAAATAGTGTGGAAATCAAGTCGCACGCTCCAAATTTCCAATTAAAATGTTCTTTGCGCATTTTAAGTCTTAAAATTTAAAAATCTCAGGATTTTGTGTTAAAATGTTTTGGCAGGCCTGTGACAATGCTGATTTTCAAATAGTATTGTTCAATCATTGTGATAAGATAACAATATTAACACCCAGCCTATATCAAATTGTCAGTATTGTTTGATCACTGTGATAAAATAACAATCTTTCAATACAAACACCCTGTATAGTTATATGTATTATGCATGCACCTTTTGATCTAGCTCTCATTATGTAATACACAGTAACACTAACGAGATGGCCATTGCCTACAAGTCAAGGCCACACAATGACATTTTGGGTTGACAAGAAGTACAAACTTATGCAGTTTGGTCAATGTATCGTGAATAGACGGAGATACAGCGGTTGTACCATTTACCATATTTCCAACGAAGTAAATATCAGCTATACAAGAATTGGTTTACCATGTCAGGTCAATAAAAAACACAAACCCATGCAGTTTGGTCAATATCATACCAATAGGAGCTGAAATTCAGAACTTTTACCCTAAACAAGACATGACCTATATTTCGCACAAAGTAGGTCCCAGTGACAAAAAAAAAAGGTTCACCATGCCAAGTCAATAAGAGGAACATACTGATGCAGTTTGGGAAATGTTAGAAGTCAAGTTAAACAGAACTTGTACCTTAACATATTATATGCGGATGCACGAACCCACATACTTGCACCAAACGCAAAAGTGATCCCGGAGTCCTGCTCTCTGCAAGCGGTCTTTACAAAAAGTGTCTAAATTAGATTTTGCATCTGAGAAATGGAGAATGATAAAATGACATACATGTACCTGTGTATAGTAAGGCATTCACTTATTAATAAAATGAAATTTGAAGAAATTGCTAAGTCTTATAACACAAAATATCTGCAGCTATTGGTATAATACTTGTGAATGTATCAAATGGAATGTTGTGTAAAAGAGATTTATGAGTTTGAAAAACAATCGCTCGCATTTATATGTATTTTTAAGCAACACACACGAAAACAAATCCAAACGAGAAAAGTTACACAACTGTTTTTCAATGTGTTAAAATAGCTCTGCTACACAAGTATACTTCAGTACAAATAAACAGACAGAGCGATTCCAATAATAACAACTTCCTTTCAAATTACCATTCAACACCAATAAACAAGAAATCGGTAGAACCGATGGATGCTTCCCGAATAAAGGTGCACATGTGAAATACAATGAAAATGTAAGAGGAACTGAGCCAACAAGCTTTATATTTTTTTTTAAAAATTGCCAAGTCTCATGACTCAGCAATTTAATTTTTTTTTAAACCACAACGTCCTGACAATATGCGTTACTAGACATCCTACTGATACTTCCTATGATTTTTTTCGTGAAAATCGGAGGAAAAAGTAGAAGTTGAGCAGACAAGCTTTAGATTCGAAAAACTTCATAGTCCAGTAACTCCGCCAAAAATCATTCAACCTGTACGTCCTGACAATATGCGCTACTAGACATCATAGTGATACTTCCTGTGAAGTTTCATGAAAATCAGACGTACATGAAAACGTAGGAGGAGTTAAGTGAACAAGAAAGCTGGACAGACGGACGACGTACAAACGGACGGACAGACATGATGGTAACTATATGCTCCCCATAAAATCACTAAAATGTATAAAAAGCTACATTTAATTAGAAATTACAACACAATCAACACACAGAATCTTTCAAATCTATGCTATCCCCGAAAAATATTAAATAATATGATGTTCCTGGTTTATTAGAAGCCATTGAGGGAAACGAAAATATCTAAAATAATGCATTCTACATGAATGGTGATGACATGCTGATCGACGGTACAGCAGCATATTTCTGCAACCAACGTAGTTTGTAATTAGACCATAAAATAATATCAACAGGTAATTTTTTTTTTTTTAAATTAAGTATCAACCTCTAGTTGAAGAGGAAACTAGAAATGTGTCCATGGGACATGGATGCCCCCACTAAAAGCAATCAGCATCCTGTAAAGTTTCAAAACAATTGGAGAAAGACACACAAGATATTTAAAGTAAAATTTGACGAAAAAAAGGGTCGTTAACTCTGGTACATGTAATACAAGGTTGATTTAGAAGCCGAATTGACATGCACATGTTCACATCATAGGTAAGCATCCTGCAAAGTTTCGAAACAATCGGTTGAAAACTGTGGGAGGAGACACACACACAAACATTTCGGGACGGATGGACGGCACAGACATGGCTAACAAAAAGTCCCAAGAGGCCTGCGGATGCTCTTCATTTCATTTAACAACAAATGTATCCGAATTTATGGTACATGTAATAATATCAATTAACAAATGATTCATACCTGCATGTAAAACTTTTACATATATTTTTGTATTGGTTAATGCAAAACCATATGTAAAGTTTGTTATAAACAGTTTTTCTTCTGTATTTGTATTTCATCCTATAAGGTCAATGCTTAAGTTTACTAAATTCTGCATTAATTGTATTTCATTCATCCCCTTTGCACGGAATTTTAACATGTAACTAACCACCTCAGTCTACAAGTACCAGTAAATCTTGGTCCAACTCGGGGTGTTTTTCTCTCCACTGGCTCTTCACTAGCTGCAGAAACTTTGTCATCTCCCGGTGGCTCTGTATAATCAATCGGATCGGAATTTCCGGTGGAGAATCTCTACCTCCAGTCTCGTTCATACTGTAATGGTCAAACACCAGTACTATATCTTCTTTCTCATCTGAGAACACTAGAGTGATGTCCCTTGGATTGTCTTTAGACTGTTTCACATACTTGAGATATTCAATTTTTTTCACATCCGAGACATTTTGTCGGGGAGTGCCTGGCAACCCCCTGACAAAGTCTGGCAGAGGATAGCTAACCAAATCTTCTGTAACAAAACACAAACACTCATTTGTTAGAATGATGCTGATTGGCTCCAGCAAAACCGGAGAAACAGTGTTAGACCCGGACAGAGACCCCTGAACCTTGTATCCGAGAATGTACTGTAGAAGGCTGTCCCGTCCAACTTTCAACGATAACAATTTCAAATGCTCATTGATAATAAAAAGCAAATCTGAGATGGCTTCGTCTCCTGGGTAACAGAACTTCACCTTGCTGGGATGCACATATTCGGTGCCCTCTATAGTTGTTTTTGTCCTGTTATTGAAAGCCTTGTAGAAATCTTGCTCCATATCACCTGTACTCCTATCAAGCATGGGTGAGGCAATGTATAATGACAACATGGTCGACAGATCTTTCAAGAACAGACTTGTCCCCTCTGAACTTCTCGTGACTAGAGTAAAAACTGTTTCTCTCTGACTACCAGTCAACCTAACACACTGATCAAACAGTCCTACATTAATCTGATGAATTTCAGAAAAGTCTAAAATACAATATGGTTTGATTATCGAGCCCCCGTAATCTGAGCTATGCAGAATGCCAGCGCTGTGATGCTTGTCGGCCATTTTGGCTTGCAGACCAATCACAGAGTCCGACACATGTCTAGAATGAGTCATCCAAGATGGTCGCCCAATTGTCTTCTGCAGCCTTCTATCGGACACAAAATAAACGGCTCTATTGCTCAACATGATGCAAGTTACTATTTCATCTTTAGGACTTGTGTAAGGTATAACATTTGTCCAGACGACATGATGCAGCTCCTCCCCTTCCACGCCTACAGGCACGATATTTGTATGAAAATACTGCGCTAGACTTTCGCCGGTCATCTCGATGAGCGAGTGTAGTTTTGGGGAAAGGGGCTGAAAAAGGGTGTACTGTCTCACGCACATTTCCAGATGGTTTGTCAGTTCAGGGCTCAGATAGTGCCATGTGTAACTCGGAACCTCTCTAACCTCATCCTCAGCTCCGATTTGAGGACTCCTGGAAATTATTATTTCGGTTTTAGACCGCAATTTTCGCTGCATCAAGGGCACGCGGATGGTTTCCACAACCTTGTCACTCTCTTCATTTGTCTCATCTCCAGTCAAATATTCACCGTCAGAATCCTCCGGGTCTTTAATATCATCACCACTACCAGTACCGTTTGTTGTGTTATCAGTTTCATCGTGTTTATCCTCGGAACCTTCATTTCCTCCTTCTGGTTCTTCCCGAAACGTTGGCGACATTCTGTGTGCGTGCTCAGATCTAAGGTTCGTCAGCCTGTTCAGGAATGTTTCTCTAGCATTTGTGGAGAGGAAGCTAAAGTCAAACTTGTGGGAGCCAAGCTGTTCGTGAAACATCATGGACAGGCCATACTCTTGATACCTTATGTTATAGGTAGGCGTCAAAGGCGGATATTTCTGTTCCCTGTCAGCGTTTTCTTTGACGGGAAATGAATAATGATACATATTTATCTCATTTATTTTTCCTTCCACACTAAACTGTTGGGCAATCTCAAATCTCCGTTCATTTTCCAGGTGATTTGTATCAAAGGTTGGTTTTGGCCAAAACAAGACAACAGATTTCACAATGTAAACTTGATTTTCTGACAGAACCAAATAAACCAAAGATCCTGTTTCTGCTACGTGCACGTGAGCTGCGAACGCTATTCTTCCTGTGCATTCACCCTTTTCTTCTTCATATTCAAATATCTGTTTTGACAAATCTGAATTCTGGCTTCCTTTCAGGATGTCTAGTTCTCCATTTTCAGGATTTGACACAAAATTAGTGTTCAGCACCTCGAAAAACTCTTTCCCAATATCGGAGTCTGCCATCAACAAAGCAAATGTTCCTGATGCCCCGACAAACGCCTCTTCCACCCTGATGAAACTATAACATAATCCAATAAGCACCTGCTGGATATTGCAAAGCGGCAAGATGTAGAAGGTTTCCATTTCAGGCACGCCCTCTACCGGCGAATCCTTGTTTTTCAGCTGTAAGATGAATATCCGCCTCTCCGTGAGAATTATGCAGCATGGAGTGTGCGAGCCTGGGTTACTGTACTGCACAACCGGGCACCACAAAACATAGCTTATCTGCTCCTGGGTAATATCATCAGTGTTATCTCCCTCACCAAAAAGTCGAGAATGCAGCCAACCGTTAAAGTCTTTGTTTCTGTGATCCGGCAGTGAGGCTATATTTACAGAACGGGTACCAGGCAACAGTGGGACGTTGGGTGACAGTGGTGGTTGTCTGGGTGATGAGATTCTGAAATAAAAATTAAAAAATGTTTGAATAAAACATTAAAGAAGTACATTTTATTAACAGTTCTGATTTTGTTATCTCCATGCAAAGCAGACAACAATTTCAAATGCTAAAAAGAAGCCACAGTGCACATCAAACTTTTGAAATATATGTAGTTTCTGTAATTTAGTTTTAGCAAACTGACGTCAAAACTGATAAATATGAAATGGTCATCCCAAATGTAGCATATAAAGTAATTAATACTGCGAATGAGAATTTTATCTGTTCTGATAATTAAAATCTGCTTTAATGATTTATTAATCTTAAACATGAGCTAAGTCTCGGGTTTTACATGGAATAATTTAAAATTTAAAATCAATTTATCATGAATGAAACTAATTTTATGTGTTTAACAATCTCTGAGTATGTTATATATTTTGTTCTAAGTTCTTTGCATGAAATGTTCTGCCTAAAAAGGAAACATTAAGATTGGCAATAAAGATTCTTCATGTTATGTTCAAAACAGAGCAATTTTTAAAATCATAATCACCAGTATATTTACATCAGGTAAAACAAGGTACTTTAGTATTCCATAGCTCCTCTATGCCCCTAATTCACTATTCAATATGTTTCAATATCTCAAATAGTTTTCGCAGAATTGCAGGATCTTCTTTTTTTCTTTTTTTTCCCATTATGATGTCATGGTAACCACAGTTTTGGCCAAATTAAAATAAATAAATAACAATAATGTGCATCATCTCCATATTTCCCCAAATCCACACACCAAATTTTGTTTGAATATCTCAATTAATGTTCCTGAAACTGCATGTATCAGGATTCAAAAGAAGCAGCTTTCACCCACCTTTATGTGTTCTGGTTCCCAGGAGTGAAGTATTCTAAACCAAAACTAAGTCAGAAGGCTTTCACTCACCTTATATTTTCCTGGTTCCCAGAAGTGAAGTATCCTGAGACACTGGCAGCAGCGGTGTCACCTTCTCTTCTCTGGTATACAAACAAAATATTTCAGAAAACAGTCAATCATTTCATTTTATACCATACATGTTACATGTCAGGTTAACAGACAAAAAGTCTTCATAATAATGACGACTCGACAGTATGTTTTAGACCACTATGATATCATCACTGTACTATCAGACTACCAGCTTCCTATTGCAAGGGTTCAAAACAACACTGTGGTATCTTCATCTTTGTTTATATGTAGTTATAACAATGTTGCCTTGAATCCTTTATTAGTCATTGCAAGGTTGATCATGACCATTTTTAAACCTTTTTTGTATCAGAATTAAAAGTATTCCAAGAGCAAGAGATATTCGAATGCAACTATTATGTAACACGTTGCTCCATTGGCCAACGTCTTAAATTTGCAATCGTAAAACCCCCGATTTACCGTCTGAAAAATATGCGACGTATAACGTTGATACAAACACCGTCATTGGATGACGTCAACAAAATGCTGGCCTTCTATGAATTTGAGTTTTTATAGAAAAACAAGTGTGTATGTATGATTTGATTTTATATTCGTAGCTTTTGAATGGAAAAGCATTAGGATTGGGATAACTATGCTAAGATTTTCGCCGTAAAATGAAATTTCAGACTAAAACCACTCACATACCATCCCAGATTGAAAATCTTAGCATGGTTATCTCTTAATTTAAAACATACAATATTGTATTTATATATACTGAAAGGAAAAAGAAACGCAGGGTGCGTTTTTCCGCTATTTATTGCATATACTGCAAACTTAATTCCACATATGTTCCAAGGAAATCCCAAGATGTTTTGTAAACAAGAGGTCAATGACCTTGAAGCTCTACTGATAGCTAGGTCAACATTCCTGTGAAGTTTCATGAAAATCCATCAAGTAGTTTCATAGGAGTAGTCGCTACAAGTTTTCATTATATAACTCTATGTAAACAAAGATGGTCGCTGGCGGCCATGTTTAATGTCAAATCAAAATATTTTTTGACAAGGATCAACATCATGTCATACTGATCATTTTAGAAAAAGTCCCATATCAATATCACTTATAGTTTTCAAGAAGTAGTCGCTACAAACTTGAATTTTGAAAATCTATTTTCAGCCATGGCGGCCATCTTGTATTTTCGGCCGACCTGAAATTTTGCTAGGATCAATTAGACATCAAGAGCAACATTCCTGTAAAGTTTCATGAAAATCCGTCGAGTAGTTACAGAGGAGTAGTCGTTACAAGTTTTTACTAGATAACTCTATGTAAACAATGATGGCCGCTGACAGCCATGTTTAACATCGAATCAAAGCGATTTTCGACAAGGACCAACATCATGACATGCTGATCATTTTAGAAAAAGTCCCATATCAATATCACTTATAATTTTCAAGAAGTAGTCGCCATAAACTTATTTTTTGAAAATCTATTTTTAGCCGTGGTGGCCATCTAGAATTTCCGGCCGACCTGAAGTTTTGCTAGGATCAATTAGACATCAAGAGCAACATTCGTGTGAAGTTTCATGAAAATCCGTCGAGTAGTTTCAGAGGAGGAGTCGCTACAAGTTTTCATTATATAACACTATGTAAACAAAGATGGCCGCTGGCGGCTATGTTTAATGTCAAATCAAAATATTTTTTGACAAGGATCAACATCATGTCATACTGATCATTTTAGGAAAAGACGTATATCAATATCACTTATAGTTTTCAAGAAGTAGTCGCTACAAACTTGTATTTTTAGCCGTGGCGGCCATCTTGAATTTCTGGCCGACCTGAAATTTTTCTAGGATCATTTAGACATCAAAAGCAACATTCCTGTAAAGTTTCATGGAAATCTGACGAGTAGTTTCAGAGGAGTAGTCGC
Source organism: Cyrtodaria siliqua (assembly GCA_037043455.1). Classification (NCBI taxonomy): domain Eukaryota; kingdom Metazoa; phylum Mollusca; class Bivalvia; order Adapedonta; family Hiatellidae; genus Cyrtodaria; species Cyrtodaria siliqua. The sequence goes on along the minus strand of JAWPHD010020563.1, from coordinate 10,740 downwards.
TACAAGTTTTTAATAAATAACTCTATGTAAGTAAAGATGGCCGCTGGCAGCCATGTTTAACATCGAATCAAAACGATTTTCGACAACGACCAACATCATGTCATGCTGATCATTTTAGAAAAAGTCCCATATCAATATCACTTAGAGTTTTCAAGAAGTAGTCGCTACAAACTTGTTTTTTAAAAATCTATTTTTAGATTTGGTGGCCATCTTGGATTTCACATCAACATGAATTTTTGCTAGGATCAACTAGACTTCATGGGCAACATTTCTGTAAAGTTTCATGAAAATCCATTCAGTAGTTTCAGAGGAGTAGTCGCTACAAAAAAAAGTTTACGGACGGACAGACAGGCGGACGGACGGACAGACGGACGCCGCACCACGGCATAAGCTCTGCTGGTCTCTGATCAGAAGAGCTAAAAAACAAAGTGCAGTTAGTTAGAGAAAGGACACAACTTTGATGTTGTAGACGTTTTAATCACAGTACACGTTGTAACAAGAAATTCATAAATGCTGAAGTTCCTCTTTGAAAAATTGAGCCAGTTCTGTATTTAATGTTAAGTGATTGCAACATTTAAAGCCTAAGTTTGCTCACCTGCTTGAGCCAAATGCGCATTCTGACGATAATAAAACTTTAAAGGGGTAACCATTGGTGTGTTCAGTGCTGTTTAAACCTTCTTTCTAAAAGGACATGCCTAATGTCACCCTGTACCATTCGATTAGCAGTAGCATATTAAACATACAATATATAGCGGAAATACGCACCCTGCGTTTCTTTTTCTTTTCAGTATACTACAATTTTAAAGTGACAATATTTTGCACCTAGTGTGTTTTTCGCTGAATTCCCTACCTACATTGTTCTATTAGTGGATGTTCACCCTACCTATGGGTAATATAATACTGTCTGGTCCTTAATCAAGCAAATGCAGAGGAGTTGAAGGAAATAATGATCAAATTTATTGACAGTGCCATTTTTCAAGGCAGATGGGGTTATACCAAAGACTTCATAACAAGAGGTCAATGACCTTGAAGCTCTACCGATAGATTTTGATAGCTAGGTGAGCATTCCCGGTGAAGTTTCATACTATCTGTCAAGTAGTTTCAGAGGAGTAGTCGCTACAAGTTGAAGTTTTTACAATATAACAAAGGTTAACAAAGATGGCCACTGGCAGCCATGTTTAATGTCGAATCAAAATAATTTTCGACCAGGATCAACATCTTGTCATGCTGATCATTTCAAAAAAAGGTCCCATATCAATATCACTTACAGTTTTCAAGAAGTAGTCGCTACAAACTTGTTTTTAAAAATCTATGTTTAGCCGTGGTGGCCATCTTGAATTTCCGGCCGACCTGAAATTGTGCTAGGTTCAACTAGACATCAAGAGCAACATTCCTGTGAAGTTTCATGACAATCCGTCCAGTAGTTTCAGAGGAGTAGTCACTACAAATTTTTACTATACAAACTCTATGTAAACAAAGATGGCCACTGGTGCCCAGGTTTAATTTTGATTCAAAAAAAATTTCGACAAGGATCAACATCATGTCATGCTGATCATTTTAGAAAAAGTCCCATATCAATATCACTTAAAGTTTTCAAGAAGTAGTCGTTACAAACTTTTTTTAAAAAATCTCTTTTTAGCCATGGCGGACATCTTGAATTTCCGGCCTACCTAAAAAAAATCTGGCATCAAGAGCAACATTCCTGTAAAGTTTCATAAAAATTTGTCAAGTAGTTTCAGAGGAATAGTCGCTACAGGTTTTTACTATATAAATCTATGTAAACAAAGATGGACATGTTTAAAGTCGCATCGAAATAAATTTCGACAAGGACCAACATCATGTCAAGCTGATCATTTTAGAAAATGTCCAATATCAATATCACTTACAGTTTTCAAGAAGTAGTCGCTACAAATTTATTTATTTTAAATCTATTTTTAGCTGTGGCGGCCATTCTGAATTTCCGGCGAGCTTGAAATTTTTCTAGGATCAATTAGACATCAAGAGCAACATTCCTCTGAAGTTTCATGAACATCCATCAAGTAGTTTCAGAGGAGTAGTCGCTACAAGGTTTTACTATATAACTCTATGTAAACAAAGATGGCCACTGGCAGCCATGTTTAACGTCGAATCAAAATAATGTTTGACTCGGATCAACATCATGTCATGCTGATCATTTTAGAAAAAGTCCCATATCAATATCACTTACAGTTTTCAAGAAGTAGTCGCTACAAACTTATTTTTTAAAAATCTATTTTTAGCTGTGTTGGCCATCTTGGATTTCACATCAACATGAATTTTTGCTAGGATCACCTAGACTTTATGGGCAACATTTCTGTAAAGTTTCATGAATATCCATCCAGTAGTTTCAGAGGAGTAGTCGCTACAAATAAAAGTTTACGGACAGACAGACGGACGGACGACGGACGCCGCACCACGGCATAAGCTCTGCTGTGCTCTGATCAGTCGAGGTAAAAATGGTACAAGCAGCTCCCTTGCTCAACAATCAGCATATAAAGGGTAGACTGGTTGTTCCTCTGTCAGTATAAGGTAACTCGCTGGGTTATCATGTCATTGAGCTTACTGCTACAAGTAGACACCCATCGTGATATGACTAAAAGATTGTTAAAAGTGATATTAAACCATTTTAATTTACCTGTGATACTGCATGTATGTTTACTGTGTCGGCAAGTGATGTTGACAGTGGAGATGATGATGATGATGGAGATGATGATGGCAGTGGTCTACCCTGGAACATTGTTGAGTCTACAGTGTCTCGTGCATCCATGGTAACGGGCTCTGACTGTGCATTTGGACTACAAGATGATCCTATGACTGAAAATATAGGAAATCAAACCTGTTTATAAATGACTATTAATACAAACAGAATAGGTTTCCAAGATTTCATGTTCATGTTACATGATCATGGTTTCTTCATAACATTGACAAAGTTTGGTAAAGGTCAAATTAAAAATGAAGTTTCTATCATGTTAACAAGGCAACAGTTAACGACAGATTATGGTCGAAGGATGACGGATGCCTTCGGCCAGTAGAGCTCAGAACACATCATGCTAGGCCAGTAGTTTGATATATGAGGCAAGCATTCAGATATGCTCTAGAATGATTTTTTTAAATTCAAATGACAATCTTTTTTTGTCAGAATTGGCAAAAATGAAAATATCGGAAAGTTATATACATGTACATTAAAAGACACATAATGCTCTTATTTGATATGTGAGCACCATTTTCATTTATATTAAGAAAGCGAAAGAAGTTTGTTTTTAAATTTCCCTTTATATCTGTGATAAATTGAATTTGTCAAGGTGGCCATCTTGAAATATACTGGATGTCGAAAAAGAAGATATACTTGAAAGGGAACAATAAGGAACATTGTGATCAAATTTTACTAAAGGCACAATACATTTATTTTCACCCTGATGGACATCATACAGACTTTATGTTGAGTATGAGTGTATCACAATGTAACATTTGCATACATCATCAGATGTCCACAGGCATTATTGGAAACAATTTGAAACTTACCCTCCGGATAAAACTGAACTTGACCTTTTTTCATACACAATACCTATACTATAAATAAATCATTTGGCCCTGAACACCAACCGTTTTATGCTAGCACAGTGTTCGCGGGACACAAGGTAACAGTTCATTTGTTTACACAAGAGTTACTGAAACTTGATTTGGCATAGTTGCATAATTCCCCATATTGTAAGGCTTTAACATCTATTGCTCAACATTTTATTTTTTATTTAATTACCAAAACTACACTGAAACAAAACATTAAAGCTTAAAGGTATCCGTATGTTTTCATTTACTAAAATACATAGAACTTATGATATGAGTATCATATGCCATTTAGAGATTATATACCTTCACTTCCCATGGGTTAAATCTGATATATCATCCTTGTGAAATTTGCCAGTTTAGTAAAGTATGGTGTGATCAAGGAATTCATTGCAAGGTTTATAGCTAAAACACTAAATTGTAATACTGACAAAATATACATGGGTATGCTATTAATAGGGGATCTTACATAGGTACTCATTCATTATTGAATTTATTAAACGAGTTGGAAAAATGATATAATGCAAGGCTCTTGCTCATTCATTATTGAATTTATTAAACGAGTTGGCAAAATGATATAATGATATAATGCAAGGCTCTTGCTAACGAGTTTAATAAATTCAATAATGAATGAGAATGAATGTTAGATTCTATTTATCACATAACTCACATATTGACTTTTATTGCATTTTGCCTGTCGCTTTAACTCGCGAAACCGACATAAACCGTGGGAATTGGATCATAGTTTTTTTGGCAGCACATACTAGGCTTATTTGCATACTTAATTAAACTAGTAGTATATCGAAAATATAGAATGGTGTTATTCCACTCCCACACCGTAAGTTATGTGATAAAAGCCTATATTGTTATCGTAATGGATGGAATCCACCAATATGCAGATAATATAGATATGTTTATAAAAGCTTTTTCATACAGACCTTATTGTTTGGGGCGCATTCTTCAGTCAATGGTTTATCAACATTTACATGAAATACCTTGACAATATTTGTACAAATTATATATTACTAGAGCTGGAATTTTTAGTGGTAAGTAAAATTACCTTACTTTTGAGAAAAAATATTCTACCGCCAAATACTTGTTTGATTGCGTTTTTCCCAGTGTGAACTCGTTGAGAAGACAAGATTTTTTTTAGGAAATGTCAAACAACTTTAGTTAGATTTTATATTTTGCAATAAACTTTCAGGGTGTCTTAACTTAGACTTATCCAACCCATTTACATAATTTTTGGTCAGAAATTCTGAAGAAAATTATTTTCCCAATTTTTGATGGAGCAAAATGTTTCATTGAAAATTCCCTATCAATTTGTCTTATTTGTCTGATAATTTTTTTATTACTCAAACAATTTTGAAAAGTAAGCATTTTTTAAATACTCAGTTTAATTAACTATGTCTGAAAAGTAAAAAAAAAAAAAGAGGCTGGAACAAGCGCCCCAAACAATAATTTGTTTAAGGACACCAAAATACATTTGGGTTTCTTTTTTAATTACATTCATTTGCTAACATAAATGCATTCAGTTATCTGCATTCATACAGCACACACAAAGTAGATTCTAAAATGCTATCAAATGCATTAAAAGAAATATGTTTAACAAAATGTGTTTAAAAAATGTGTTTAAAAAATGCATTAAAGGGACACATGGCAATCTTGTTTAAAAACTAGCGGCGACTAGTTTTTCTACATAAATTGCATCTGTTCAATCATTAATGTTGATTATAAAAATTGTATTAAGCCATTTGTTTTTGCATATTATCAATTTTTGATATTATTGCACCAATAATATATTGAAACTTAGTGAATACTTAAAATGTGATTTATCTAAATGTGACCAGGGTAAAAGTAAAAATGATACTGGATATATAAATCGAGACACCCATTTCAATTACTTCAAGATTGCCATGTGTCCCTTTAAAAAAATGCAGTTCAGACCTTGCATTTAGTATTTATTGTATATTATGGAATCCTTCCATATGCAGATAAAATAGCTAGTATTAGAGGGCTAATTACTCCAAGGTGCATGCAATATGTTTATAAACCTATATATATATCCTGCAGACCCTAAACCCTTGAAGTACACCAAAAATGCATTCCATTTGTGTTACGAATGAAGTCCACATGCGCTCCCTCTGCATTCTAATTGTATTTTGTTTTATCAACTATTATATGAAGTTGCTAGCATTACCATAATGCATTCAGCTGAATCTTTGCATTCAATATGTTTAACAAAATGTGTTTAAAAAGATCCAGTTCCAATCTAGCATTTATCATTTTTTCGTTTTTATATTACCAATTGATAAAACTAGATGGGTGTTCCGCGGAACACGTGTGTCGCCTGTCAGAACTTGGTTTTTTGGACCCAGATAAATTACCTTGACAAACCGACCTGTTTAAGTTTTCGTGAAGAAAAAAAATGAGATTTAACCTTCAGTGTGACTTGACCTTTATATTTTAGTATGGCCATGTCGATGTTGTCATGACAAGTATATATTGAAAGTTTGATGAAGAAATATCAAGAAATAAGAAAATTATAGCCAACGTTAAGTTTTCGTGAAGAAAAAAATGACTATTTGACCCATAAATTGACCTTCAGTGTGACCTTGATCTTTATATTTTAGTATGGTCATGCTGATGCTGTCATGATGAATATATACTAAAAGTTTGATGAAGAAATATCTAGCAGAAAAAAATGAGTATTTAACACATATAATGACCTTCAGTGTGATCTTCACCTTTATATTTTAGTATGGTCATGTTGATGCTGTCATGATGAGTATATATTAAAAGTTTGATGAAGAAATATTTAGAAGAAAAAAATGAGTATTTAACCCAGATAATGACCTTCAGTGTAACCTTGACCTTCATATTTTAGTATGGCCATGTCGATGTTCTCATGACAAGTATATACTGAAAGTCTGATGGAGAAATACCAAGAAATGAGAAAGTTATAGCCAACGTTAAGTTTTCGTGAAGAAAAAAAGTATTTAACATATATAATGACCTTCAGTGTGACCTTGACCTTTATATTTTAGTATGGTCATGTTGATGTTGTCATGATGAGTATATACTGGAAGTCTGAAGAAATATCAAGAAATGAGAAAGTTATAGCCAACGTTCAGTTTTCGTGAAGATAAAAATGAGTATTTAACCCATATAATGACCTTCAGTGAGACATTGACCTTTATATTTTAGTATGGTCATGTCGATGTTGTCATGATGAGTATATACTGGAAGTCTGAAGAAATATCAAGAAATGAGAAAGTTATAGCCAACGTTCAGTTTTCGTGAAGATAAAAATGAGTATTTAACCCATATAATGACCTTCAGTGAGACATTGACCTTTATATTTTAGTATGGTCATGTCGATGTTGTCATGATGAGTATATATAGAAAGTCTGATGCAGAAATATCAAGAAATGAGAAAGTTATAGCCAACGTTAAGTTTTCTTGACGGACTGACTGACAGACTGACGGACAAAGTGATCCCTGTCGAATTTTTTTCGAAAAGGCGACACAAAAAATATATATCCAAAAAAATGAATCCTTTTATTTGCGATACATTTATTAAATTTAGATTTCAATATTTTGTTTTGTAATGCATTGGGTGGTAAGCGTCCATAAAAATACACTTAAGGTTACATCATTCATTGTTCCTTGTGCGTTCTGTCACACCACCCTCCCCCACACACCCCCAAATGGCCCCACACACACCCAAATGGCCCCTCACTCATACAAGCACCCAGAGCATAAGAACAAGTAGTGTTACAGATACATTGTCATAATGACCAGAAGGGCTAATAATTATTATTTATTATGTTGCTGTAGTAGTTTTAGTAGTTATGCAGTTATAACCGATGGATGCTCCCTAGAAATGTATCCTCAACTTATTATATGGCCTTGTATCACCCAGCAGTTTTCTATTTGCAGATCCAATAGTAGTTTTTGACTTATGCTTGGGACAAGAATAACAAGTATAAACTTACAAAGGGTAATAACTCTATGAATGAAGACATAGTTACAGTTCTTGCACACAGCACTTCCTCTCATTGCCCTCTATCATTGTGCAAAGTTTCATTGCAGTCCCATTAGTAGTTTTGAAGTTATGCTCCAGACAAATGTGGGACGGACGGACGTAAGGACGCATGGACAAAGCTGCAACTACATGCTCCACCAAAATTCTCCCCCGAAAATTTCGGGGAGCATAAAAAATTGTATAAAATGTTTAACAAACTTTTGTTTTGAAATAGTTGATTTTATTTTCCAAGGTGGTGAAAATCTAATAAACAAAAGAGTGGTAAGAATGAGTTTGCAGGTGCCAAGGGAAATAAATCCTGTATTTCAACACAACTTTTAAAATAAAGTGTTTAATATTTCAGTTGTTCTCGTTTGTTATAGCACTTTATGAAATTCCTTTGCATATAAATCTCAAAACGTGTGTTGTCATTGACAATGAAAAATAGCAATTAGTTAATTGAAATTTCGCAATAATGTTGATGTTACGTTGATAAGGAAACACTGAATACAACGTTTATCGTCAAAACACATCAATCGAGTAGTCGCCGATGTTGCTTTCACACATTACATTGAGCGTCGATTACTTGAAAATAGCAAAACAGTAGAAAGATGTTCCAAAACATCTGAAAAGGGGGGATTCTTTTTTTGTGGAAAATATAAATATGTTTTGTTTTATTTATTAGTAAAATACTAAGTACCAAACAACTGTGTAAGTCTGTGCTGCCTACTAAAGCATGCAGCTATGACGGTGGAAACTAGATTGCTGCTTTCTAAAGCCCAGTCCTTGAGTCAGTAAAGCCCAACACCATGTTATTATGATTGTTACAGCGTTATAATATATTACCTCCAGAATATCTGGAGCTCACCTCAACACGTTTGAAAAGATTATATTTCTGCATCAGGGGAGCATCTGCCCTTACCTGAAAAGGGCCAAATGGGAAAGTTTTTCATAAAATGAGTCGAGTAGGAAAGTTTTGCACAAAATAAGCTAAGTGAAATGAGCCAAATGGGTTATGTTTTGCACAAAATAGGGAACAAGAAATGTGTCCATGGGACACATATGCCCCCACTGCAAACCATCTGCCTAACTGCTTTTAACAGTCTATTCTTTTTACCTTTGACCTCCAAATGTGACCTTGACCCACCTTTTCAATGTGATGAGCATTTTTGGGAAGTTTGATGCAAATCCTTTCAGTAGTTTTCAAGTAATGGCTGAGACATGAGTTTTTTCATGATTTTTTTACCTTTGACCTCCAAGTGTGACCTTGACCTTTAAGATATGGTCATGATTCTTGCGCGTGACACACCTTCTCATAGTGATGAACATTTGTGTGAAGATTGACGTAACTCCCTTTCATAGTTTCCAAATAATGGCTGAGACATGAATTTTTTTTATGATTTTTTGACGTTTGACCTCCAAGTGTGACCTTGATCTTTAAGATACGGTCATGATTCTTGCGCGCGATACACCTTCTCATAGTGATGAACATTTGTGTGAAGATAGAAGAAATCTATCCCTTCAGGAGTTTATGAGAAATGGCTGAGACACAATTTCGGACGCACACACGGACAGTGCGATTACTATATGCCTCCCACTCTGTGGGGCATAAAAATGGAAAATATTTTCATAAAATTAGCAAAAGTTTATTTGAATTGCATAACATTATTTGATGCACCAAAATTGGACTTACACACAATTTCATATATTTCAAAGGAGAACAAATGGGACACTGTGGTTCAACTTATACAAATGGGTTTCTGGTTAATAGATCTAAAATGTGTAAAAGCAGGACAGCTGGGGTTTAAGGAAACTTCTGAAAAACTATGAAATAGTAATAATGTGAGAAGACAGAAAACTATGGACTGGAATAATTAGAAATATGAGACCATGATGTATACTGATTATGGGAGCATTTAAGGCAATAGTTAATAACCTTTACGTTAGTATTGTTAAGGAACAAATCCAGAACAAATCAAGAAGTTACAAATTACAAAAGTTACAAGAAGAGTGGCGAAAACTTATCAGACATTAAAGAGAAGCACGGAATCTTAAAACATTTTTCAAACATTTTAATTTGCACTTTGATCTGTTAATCTAGTATCACCTGGACATTTACTTTAGTTGTGTACCGGTACTTTTCATATGTCAAATATTTTTGAATCCAATACACTATTTATATGGTGAAGACATTCAAATAATTATTAATAATGCAGATATGAAAACTTGTCGAGTTTTGAAATAATCAAGATTGCCGTCTGTCTCTTTAAGTAAAGCTGAACAAAAGCAACTAGAGCTGTCGCCTTTTAAGGGCGACACATATACCCCCACTACCAGTCCCCCAGCCCCATCCGGCACCCAACTGTTTGCGTAAAGATTGAGTGGAATGGGCTTTTCATGATCAGGTAATGGTTGCCTTGACCTTTGACCTACTGAGTTCAAAACCACTAAAGTTTCATGAGATTTGCTTCAAGGGGAGAGGAGTTATGGAGCGGACAAAAAAATTCATTATCGGGTGCTGGTGACCTTGACCTTTGACCTACTGACCTCAATATCAATAGCAGTTGTCCTCTCACCACAGGCAGTTCACCTATGAACTTTCCTGAGCTTTGCTTCAGGGGAAGAGGAGTTATGGAGCGGACAAGGTTTTTCATTATCAGATGCCGGTGAACTTGACCTTTGACCTATTGACCTCAAAATAAATAGCAGTTGTCCTCTCATCACAGGCAGTTCACCTATAGAGTTTCATGAGATTTGCTTCAGGGGCACAGGATTAATTGAGCGGACAAGGTTTTTCATTATCGGGTGCCGGTGACCTTGACCTTTGACCTGACCACAAAAGCAATAGGGGTTGTCCTCTCATCAAAGGCAGTTCACCTATGAATTTCATAAAATTTGCTTCAGGAGTTATGACGCGGATAAGGTTTTTCCTTATCGGGTGCTGGTGATCTTCACCTTTGACCTACTGACCTCAAAATCAACAGGGGTCATCCTCACCACAGGCAGTTCACCTATGAAGTTTCATGAGATTTGCCTCAGGGGGAGAGGTTATGGTGCAGAAAAGGTTTTTCATTATCGGGTCCCAGTGACCTTGACTTTTTTGACCTACTGACCTCAAAATCGATAGAGGT
>JAWPHD010020562.1:0-31357 GCA_037043455.1 Cyrtodaria siliqua | reverse complement strand
TGGTAAACTTGTTAATGCTAGATGCATGTTATGCTAAATCTGTGTTACATGTCACAACACTTAGGCCACACCTAAAAATATCCTAGTTTGCCTAAACCGGATCTTAGATTTTTCAGATGAGTAGGTAGGTGGGAAGGTCAACAGAGCTTAAGGGATGGCAAGTTGTCCGTTGTCGGTCCGTCGTTAACGTTTGCCTCGTTAAGACGATAGGGACTTCGCTTTTCATCCAATCTCTACTAAACTTTACCAGATTGTTAATATCAATGAAAGCTCAGAAAAGTTCGAAAACCAGCCAGATCGGACCAGTAACAGTGGAGTTATGGCCCTTGATTTAGTTAAAAACGCTATATTTTGCCTCGTTAAGACGATAGGAGCTTCATTTTTCATCCGATCTTTACCAAATTTTAGCAGATTATTAATATCAATAAAAGCGTGGACAATTACGAAAACCAGCCAGATCGGAACAGTAACAGCGGAGTTATGGCCCTAGGTTTAGTTAAAAATGCTATATTTTGCCTCGTTAAGACGATAGGGCCTTCATTCCTCATCCGACCTTTACCAAACTTTATCAGATTGTTAATATTGGTGAGAGCTCAGATAAGTTCGAAAACCAGGCAGATCGGACCAGTACCAGCGGAGTTATGGCCCTTGATTTGGTTAAAAATGCTATATTTTGCCTCGTTAAGACAATAGGGCCTTCAATTTTCATCCGCTCTTTACCAAACTTTAGCATTTGTTAATATCAATGAAAGCGCGGACAAGTTTGAAAAACAAACAGATCGGACAAGTAGCAGTGGCCCTTGATTTATTAAAAGTACTATATTTTGCCTCGTTAAGACGATAGGGCTTCACTTTTTATCCGATATATACCAAACTTTACCAGATTGTTAATATCAGTGAAAGCTTGGACAAGTTCGAAAACCAGCCAGATCGGACCAGTAACAGCGGAGTTATGGCCCTTGCTTTAGTTTACAATGTTATAGTTTGCCTCGTTAAGACGATAGGGTTTCCTTTTTCATCCGATCTTTACCGAACTTTAACCAGATTGTTAATATTAATAAAAGCTCAGACAAGTTTGAAACCAGCCAGATAGGACCAGTAACAGCGAAGTTAAGGCCTTTGATTTAGTTAAAAATACTATTTTTTTGCCTCGTTAAGACTATAGGGCCTTCATTTTTCATCCGATCTTTACCAAACTTTACCAGAGTGTTAATATCAATGAAAGCTCGAGCAAGTTCGAAAACCAGTCAGATTGGACCATTGACACCAGAGTTATGGCCCTTGATTTCTGAAATTTGCTATATTTTGCCTCGTTAAGACTAAAGGACCTTCATTTGGCCGGATTTCCTTGAAACTTTGCAGTGATGATCAGTACCAAGCCTAGTTGTACATATATTCACCGTGTTCCGGTTGAATGATTTTGGCGGAGTTATGGCCCTTTAAATGTTTTAATACACAAACTATGTCCTGACTAGTTCTCCTGAACCCCTGGCCAGATTTAAACGAAACTTGACAAGGATGATCAGTATCAAGCCTAGTTGTGCATATCACCGCCATATTCTGGTTGAATGATTTTTGGCAGAAGTATGGCCCTTTAAATGTTTAATACACAAACTTTGCCTAGATTAGTTCTCCTGAACACCTTGTTATGCATATCCTCGTCGTGTTCCGGTTTACATATTTGACCCTTTAATTTTTTTTTGATACACACATTTTTTCCGGGCTCGTTCTCCTGAACCCCTGGCCGGATTTCAACGAAACTTGACAAGGATGATCAGTATCAAGCCTAGTTGTGCAGATCACCGCCATATTCCGGTTGAATGATTTTTGGTAGAATTATGGCCCTTTAAATGTTTTAATACACAAACTTTGTCTAGATAAGTCTCTTATGAACTCCTTTCCGGATTTCAACGAGTCTTGGTGGGGATGATAAGTACCAAGCCTAGTTGCACCTGTCATTGCCATGTTCTGGTTGAATGATGTTTGGCCCTTTTAAGGTTTAATGCACAAACTTTGTCCCAACTAATTCTCCTGATCCCCTGGCCGGATTTCAACGAATCTTGGCAGGAATGATTAGTACCAAGCCTAGTTGCGCATTACATTGTCGTGCTCCAGCTGAATTATTTTGGCCGGGTTATTACCCATTAAAGGTTTTAATACACTAAATTTGTACAGACAAGTTCTCCTGAACCTCCGGCTGGATTTCAACGAAACTTGGCAGGGATGATCAGTACCAAGCCTAGTTGCATATATCATCGCCATGGTCAGGTTGAATGATGTTTGAAAGAGTTCTGGCCCCTTATACACAAACTTTATCTTAAGCCAGTGGAGCGTCCACAGGCCCTCTTGGGCCTCTTGTTATTTTCCTAACATGTAATTCAATTCAGCGCCCAGACCAAAATTATCAGAAAATCAATGGTTGTATTTTACAGCCGTAATTAGGAGAGTCGACGGCAGATTGCTACGTTTATTGCACACAAACGCCATATGCCAGGAGGGATATCCGTGTTTGAGTTTAAACAGATCAATGAACAAATCCTGTAAATAAAGAAGTCTGTGAACGGTCAGATTACACTCTCTAGAAGTTATAAAAATTAAGGTTTATTTTAAAGGGCTCTGAAAAACTTGAAAAAAACTGAAAGAATTATCAAAATGCCATGCAAACATAAATGGAAGCGACCATCTTGGAATGATGACGTCATCGCGCCATTTTACAATATATGGCACATTTACAAAATGTATTTTAAAACAAATAAAATCACTGCAAATGAAAAATAAGCATACAATTTATACATTTTAGATCAGTATATTTATTTCTAATCAATTTGCAGTGATTATCTTTGCTTTAAAATGTATGGTAAAAAGGCGAGATGACGTCATCGTTCCAAGATGGCTGCCTCCATTTATGTTCTTTGCGAATTTTCAATAAGTCATATCTCCTTTATTTTTCATGGCATTTTGATAATTGCTTCAGCTTTTTTTCAAGTTGTTCAGAGCCATTTTAAATAAACTGTATTTGAAAATAGTGCATCAACCCCTTTAAGATAAGTGTGGCAACCGTTATTGCGAAAATGGCTAGTCAGTGATGTACGACTATTTTTTGATTTTAACTAGATATGCGAACACTTCCAGATTTATATTCCATTACAGTTTGTGAGAAAAAATCATAAGTGATAATAAAAAAAAAAAGTCCTATAACTCAAAAACACACACTGATTTTATATTTGATCTTGAAGGTCACCATTTGAAGTTGCAGCAAATCATTAATATCGGAGCAAGTAATTGGTGGTTTCATACCTGAAATATGGTGATATGTTCTCCTATACACTCCTATGCACATGGATGAACACTTTACTGGACCAAAGTAATTATAGGCTGAGATCAAAATTAAAAGCATTCATATCAAAGAAAATCACTGCAAATTGATTAAAAATAAATAAACAAATGTAAAATGTATACACTGTAATAATGCTTAGTTTTCATTTGGAGTGTTTTTTTTTGGTTTAAAGGATATTTTGTTAATATGACATACATGGTAAAAGGTATGATGACGTTGTCTGCCTCCATTTATGTTTCTTTGCACATTTTCAATAGGTCATATCTCATATAAGATTATTTTGTGAATGTGTAACTGTTTGTTTGGACATCACCTTTTGTACTTATTAAAGATGACTTTAGTATACGAGTATGTATTGCAATGCTACAAATCTTAACTATATACATAAAATTTCTAACTAAAACAATTGGTAAACTAAATTAATAAAGATGAAGAGGAACCTTCTTTTTTTTTTTTACAAAATAAATAAATAAATTTTTACTCAAAAATAAATATGGAGTCGGGCCGATATATTTTTTGACCGGGTACAGACAAATAAACACAATTTTAATTATGTCCTTACACAATACTCTAATAAAACTGCTTTAGTCAAGTGATTTAACATTGTTTAGAAAATATATAGTTCTTACATCAATATGTAACCGGGTCATTTTTGTTTAAAATGGTTTTAATATTGTTTCAATCATTTCATTACAATTATTGCTTTTCAGATTTCAGGGGAGAGTAATTTGTCAGTCTTTGGTTTCATTCTCTTGATGTTGTTGTCTCCCTTGATCTGAGTGAGTTGTTTTTATTAGGCGGGAAATTACTGTGTTCTCATTGGTTGCTTGCATTCATCCTGGCAGTCAATTCTATTCTTTCTCATAGAGAGGATGTTTTCTCTTCAGTTTCAAAGATATACAATTCTTTGAATAGTCCAATGAATAGTTTAATGGTTAATTTGTATTGAAATGGAATCATCATTGGGTGAGTATGTTGTGCTGTGTGTCGATTGGTATTTCGCGTGGTTTGAGATGCTTTTGAAATGTTGTTTCTGGAATTTGTTTTCGGTCGTGTTTCAAATATGGCGGTTGTGTTCGGGTTTGAACGGTCCACAGATCTGTCATACTTTTCAGATGCATGAATATCAAGTGGTTTGGATTTCAGCACTTAGAAAATGCACAAGACAACTTAGAATATGCACATAACAACCTACGAAATGCACATAACAACTTAGAAAATGCACAAGACAACTTAAAAAATGCACATTACAACTTACGAAATGCACATAACAACTTACGAAATGTACATAACAACTTACGAAATGCACATAACAACTTAGAAAATCCACAAGACAACTTAGAATATGCACATAACAAACTACGAAATACACATAACAACTTACTAAATGTACATAACAACTTACGAAACGCACATAACAACTTAGAAAATGCACATAACAACTTAGAAAATGCACAAGACAACTTAGAATATGCACATAACAACTTACGAAAAGCACATAACAACTTAGAAAATGCACATAACAACTTAGAATATGCACATCACAACTTAAACAATGCACATCACAACTTACGAAATACACATAACAACTTACGAAATGCACAAGACAACTTAAAAAATGCACATAACTTACGAAATACACAAGACAACTTAGAAAATGCACATAACAACTTACGAAATGCACATAACAACTTACGAAATGCACAGGACAACTTAGGAAATGCACAAGACAACTTAAAAAATGCACATAACTTATTAAAGATGGCTTTAGTATACGAGTGTGTATTGCAATGGTACAAATCTTAACTTTATACACAAAATTTCTAACTAAAACAAGACAACTTAGAAAATGCACATAACAACTTACCAAATGCACATAACAACTTACGAAATGCACAGGACAACTTAGAAAATGCACATAACAACTTACGAAAATCACAACTTAGAAAATGCACATAACAACTTAGAAAATGCACAAGACAACTTGCAAAATGCACATAACAACTTAGAAAATGCACATGACAACATAGAAAATGCACATGACAACTTACTAAATGCACATAACAACTTACGAAATGCACATAATAACTTACGAAATTCACATCACAACTTAGAAAATGCACTGAACAACTTAGAAAATGCACAAGACAACTTAAAAAATGCACATTACAACTTACGAAATGCACATAACAACTTACGAAATGTACATAACAACTTACGATATGCACATAACAACTTAGAAAATCCACAAGACAACTTAGAATATGCACATAACAAACTACGAAATACACATAACAACTTACTAAATGTACATAACAACTTACGAAACGCACATAACAACTTAGAAAATGCACATAACAACTTAGAAAATGCACAAGACAACTTAGAATATGCACATAACAACTTACGAAAAGCACATAACAACTTAGAAAATGCACATAACAACTTAGAAAATGCACATAACAACTTAGAATATGCACATCACAACTTAAACAATGCACATCACAACTTACGAAATACACATAACAACTTACGAAATGCACAAGACAACTTAAAAAATGCACATAACTTACGAAATACACAAGACAACTTAGAAAATGCACATAACAACTTACGAAATGCACATAACAACTTACGAAATGCACAGGACAACTTAGGAAATGCACAAGACAACTTAAAAAATGCACATAACTTATTAAAGATGGCTTTAGTATACGAGTGTGTATTGCAATGGTACAAATCTTAACTTTATACACAAAATTTCTAACTAAAACAAGACAACTTAGAAAATGCACATAACAACTTACCAAATGCACATAACAACTTACGAAATGCACAGGACAACTTAGAAAATGCACATAACAACTTACGAAAATCACAACTTAGAAAATGCACATAACAACTTAGAAAATGCACAAGACAACTTGCAAAATGCACATAACAACTTAGAAAATGCACATGACAATATAGAAAATGCACATGACAACTTACTAAATGCACATAACAACTTACGAAATGCACATAATAACTTACGAAATTCACATCACAACTTAGAAAATGCACTGAACAACTTAGAAAATGCACAAAACGACTTACAAAGCGTACTGCACGAAATGCAAAAGGCCAACAGAAGGCAGCCGAGGCTTTCCATAGTATATGATACGCTCTATTCAAAATCGTATATTTACATCGCTATTGCATTCGCTACGACGAATCTTATTTGACACGCTGCATTTAATTTTCCAATGAATACCATTACCGTCGGAATACCTCATGATATGCCCTTTAACGGTTTTCATTGGATGATGGGCGGAGCTTAACTTAATAGAATACTGCGCATGAGGGGTGTGTCTAAAATTTTGCCGATCGTAACGGCTGTTACATTTTACTCCATAAACACCCCTGTATAATAAACTATGTTTTCGAAATAAATAGTAAATCTGGCGTATATAGAGAAGAAATCAACGCCATTTTAGAGGTAAATATTTATGTAAATATAAGGAATGAAATGCGCTCTTTTGGTTTTCATTGGGGTATGAAAAACATTTGGATGGTTTAAAGTACGCGTGGAGTTCGGACTCCACACACTTTAAACCAACCAAATATTTTTCATACCACAATGAAAACCAAAAGAGCGCATTTCATTCCTTAAATAACACTATAATCCCTTGACGAATTGTGGTAACATTTTCAGTATACATTGCTATTGAAATTACATAAAAAATCACGTAAAAATCGAGCATGTATCAGACTGAAATTCTACAGAAGCGCATCATTCTCAAATTTTTTGGAATGCCCCTCGTATGAACATTTCTTGAAACGTTGAAACTAAAATTGCTTCGGCAGCCATTGCTGGTCGTTTTAAAAACGATACTTCCAGTCTGGTGTGTTTTATGAAAGACAGATACATAGGGAAATCAAACAGACTCAATTTAGACATTAGCAAAATGTGAAGAATTAAATTTACCTGGTTTACTTGTTTAACTAGACTTTGAAAAGGCGTTTGATTCACTGGAATGGTGTTTTATAGGGAAAAAAACGCTAAGGTTTTTTAATTTTGGTGATTCTATACTGCAGTAGTTTCACACTTTCTATAATAATATTACAAGCAGTGTTTTAAATAACGGTCACTGGTCTGAATTCTTCTCAGTACAACGTGGTGTACGACAGGGAACCCCTCTATCACCACATATTTTCATAAATTGTGTAGAAATCTTAATTAAGTGCAACGTTAAAAAATAATCTGGATATTAAAGGTATCACAATCAATGATTCAGAATATTTAATAAATCAATACGCCGATGATTCATCCCTTTTCCCCAAAGACGACGAACAATCATTGAATAATTAGACTAGAAACTGTTGATAATGTTTCGTTTGTTCCGGACTTAGGGCGAATTTTGAAAAAACTGAAATTGTTTGGATTGGATCAAACAAAGGATGCAATGAAATATTAAATACATGCAAACCTGTAAGATGGAATCAGATGGGTTCGTTCAAACTTCTAGGTATAGAATACAATTTACAAATGATAACATTAACTAAATAAACTTGAGAACATAAAATGCTACTTAATGATTGGTCGTTGAGAAACATGTCCCTTATAGGAAATACAACAGTTTTAGAAACTCTTGCCTTGCCAGTTCTTATTCAATGTTTCACCGTTTTGATATCATTCTAGGCTCTAAATGTGTAACAGATATTGACAATATTTTATATATTTTAGCGCTTCACTATAAAAAGTATATTTATTCTTGCAAATTGAGAAAATGTCTTCCACTCTACTCTGTTTATATAGTACAAGTTAAAAGATTTAGAAATATTGAATTGTTCTCAATATATTTGTACCACTTAGAAAAGGTAATATTATTAAAAAAGATGGAATGTGATTCAGGATATGCTTTGAACTATAGGTTACTTAGCAGTAATTAGCAATACGTTATATTGTATAACCATTCCATTATGACTGATATTCTTAATAGAGAGCAGAGAGGTATTATTACAATTAACACGTGTACGAAGTCGTAACAATCACATTTTTATTGTATATCAAAAAAGGTATGTACACTTGATATTTGAAATGAAATGTTAGAAACAATAAACAAAAACATTCTTGATAATCCCGGAGAGAATCATATATTTAAAACCGCATCTAAGCTGTATGTAAAAATAAGTATTATTTGCATGACCTAGATACTACTGTACGGGGAAATGAGGCAAATCTGAATTGTATAGCTGCACAACTATTGCCAGATAATTGATAAATACATTTACCTGTAGATTAATTTACTTGTTCAATGTTTTCTACGTCATCAAATAAAATCATATTCCCGCTTTTCACAGATATTGCAATGTGTGAATTGTAAATATCTGTTGTTGTGTATTGATTTCGATTTAAATAAACATAAACATGTTCATGAAACAATGAAACAAAACATGGCCGGAGAACTTTAATCTTACCCATAACCATGACGGATTACTATTTTAGTGAAGACCACTTATAAAGTGGATGTTATTTGTGGCAAACATTACGTCAACCAATTTAAACACACAATGATGGGACATTTAAACATACAATGACGGGACATTTTAAATAATACCAAAAAACAGTGATCAAACGGCGTTGTATAATGTATAGACCGCCGTATAGACTCTCGAGTGTGTATAGACTCTTGTGTGTGTGTGATTTCACATGCCTTGCTTATTAACGTTGTAATACTTGTTTGTTTAAAATCGTCTTTTTGGTTGACTGTGCTCTGTGAAAGCTAAATTTCCTGTTCGTCTTTTATACCTACCTACTTTGTATAAATAAAAGCTACCCCATAAGGCTACCGTTACCATAAACATCGAAAAACATTATTTTGCAATATTTTAGAACTTTAAGTATAAACGTATTTTATTTTTTCAATGATTTACAACATTTCATATATACATTGTACAATTATATTAAAGGATTAGAATGAAAGCAAACTGCTTTTAGAATTCTTCTCCTGCCTTTTCTGCGACAAGGACTATCACAACTTGAATTCTTTGGGATAATCAAGCCCATTCTGTGTTTCTTTAAATTAGAATATCGCTTAAGCATTTGTTTGGTGCTGTGTGGCGGCCGTAAAAAGTCGCCCCGACTACAAATCAGTAGTGTTATTATTTACTGGGCCTTTGGGATCATCAAGCCCATTCTGTGTTGCTTTGAAGTAGAATATCGCTTAAGCCGGTGCTAGGAGGCGTGAGAGGTGTTGCATCTTATAATTACCTCTCATGAACACACTCAATAAAACCGAGTCTGCTACTTTTCTCTCTTATTTGAGTCTGTTGTTTCCAAGGATCACCTTTTCAGTATGTATTGACATTCACACCAGCGTTTCAGTGCTGTGTGGCGGCCGTAAAAAGTTACCACGACTACAAATCAGTAGTGTTATTATTTGCTGGTCCTTTGGGATCATCAGCCCATTCTATGATGCTTTAAAGTATAATATCGCTTAAGCCGTGCTAGGAGGCGCGAGAGGTGTTGCATCTTATAATTACCTCTCATGAACAGATTCAATAAAACCGAGTCTGCTACTTTAATTTCTCTCTTGTTTGTGTTAGTTGCTTCCAAGGGATCCCATGTTCAGTATCTATTGACATTCACACTAGCGTTTGTTTAGTGAAGTGTGGCGCACGTAAAAAGTCGCCCCGACTACAAATCAGTAGTGTTATTATTCACTGGTCCTTTGGGATCATCAAGCCCATTCTGTGTTGCTTTAAAGTAGAGTATCGCTTAAGCCGGTGCTAGGAGGTTTGAGAGGTGTTGCATAATATAATTACCTCTCATGAACAGACTAAAAAAAAACGAGTCTGCTACTTTTCTCTCTTGTTTGTTGCTTCCAAGGGATCACCTTTTCAGTATTTATTGACATTCACACTAGTGTTTGTTTAGTGCAGTGTGGCAGCTGTAAAACGTCGCCCCAGCTACAAATCAGTATTGTTATTATTTGCTGGTCCTTTGGGATCATTAAGCCCATTCTGAGTTGCTTTAAAGTAGAATATCGCTTAAACCGGTGCTAGGAGGCGTGAGAGGTGTTGCATCTTATAATTACCTCTCATGAACAGACTCAATAAAACCGAGTTTGCTACTTTGTTGGTGTTTGTTGCTTCCAAGGGATCACCTTTTCAGTATTTATTGACATTCACACTAGCGTTCGTTTAGTGCTGTGTCGAGGCCGTAAAAAGTCGCCCCGACTAAAAATCAGTTGTGTTAATATTTACTAGTCCTTTGGGATCATCAAGCCAATTATGTGTTGCTTTAAAGTATAATAGCGCTTAAACCAGTGCTAGGAGGTGTGAGAGGTGTTGCATCTTATAATTACCTCTCATGAACAGACTCAATAAAACCGAGTCTGCTACATTTCTCTCTTGTTTGTGTTTGTTGCTTCCAAGGGATCACCTTTTCAGTATTTATTCCATGATGGCACATTGATTTACAAACTTCGTGAGGTCCTTGGCCACTTTCATAAAATCGTTTTTTAACTTGTCATAAAGTTGATCAACGCACTGCATGTAGTGGTTGTCCCATTTACAGTTCGTCACTATGTTTTCCTCTTTGATTGTGTGATATCCCGAAAGAGTGTGGACCCTATGATGACGTCTTCCTAAATCTTGAAACAGTTAGTACCGTTTAATGTTGATGTTTTTTTATCTTGTCATGGCATGCCCTTAATGGTTTATTCTCTTGTTTTATATGCAAATTCACTGGGTACTTCATTGTCGTTTTTTATGCTTTTGTTTTATGTATAGGATAGAGGCTATATGGAGAGAAATCTTCACCATTAAGAAACCGAAAGGGAGGGAGCTTAGCGGTTTCTTAATGGTAAAGATTTCTCTTCATAGACTATCCGGCTTAGTGTTTACGATAGGTTTTATCGATAGTCTCTATATAGGTCACACTCTAAACCATGAAGAGCGCTGGTAGTAAAATCTTCATGAATAATGGTGCAAGTATTTGAAATTCTGAGCCATCTGACTGGTTTAAAAAGTAAAGTAAACACTAATTTCATATATACATGATCATGTTTGTGTTTGTCTTGTATTATATTAGTATCTTGCATTGGAAAAGTGAACAAATTAAACACAAAGCATGTACACTTTTACATACCATTTTATTTCAATAACTATAACAATATACAACTTGTATAAGTATTGCTTGTCTGAAAAACGAACTTCAAGATGTCAATACCACAAACGACAAACAACTATCTCCTATGGTTGTGTCAAGTAGGATAACACTGAAACAACTAGAACACATATTAATGGCCAGTTAACTCCCTTTCACCCACATTGTTGCCTTTTGGTGTCGAATAGGAACCTTGTCTGACCATGTTATCCCCAAAACTGTAGATCAAGCATATTACATGAGTGCACATTTCTTTTTGAATTCTTTAAAGTAGCTACCCCTTCAATAACAGCCAAATTTTACAACACATGTACATCGCTTCTAAAGCTACAGAGGACGAGGTATATAAATTATATAATTTGCTTATTTTGAGAATCAAAACTCTATAGACGAATATAAATGGATTTAATCAGCCAAGAAAACCCCAAAACTGGAGTGTCAAATTAAGAGTTACCAAATTACAATCAATCGGGGGTATTTTAAGAACCTTTGAATAAAACCTATACTTTTAACCGCACATAAATATTATTATTATATGAACTGAACACCTGGATAGAGTTTTGATAATCAGTTTTCTAGTGTAATTTTACCATTATTTGGTGGGTTAGTTAAAGAAACAGGTTGGCAAATATGATATGTGTCTGGGCCGTGTCAAAGTAAATATTTTAAGCCAAACTGGCACTATGAGGTTTTCAAGATTGTACAACAAACACATTACTTTTATGTACATATTAAATAGGTCTTGTGAACATTTAAGAATTATATCGGCAACAATATTGCAATAAGAAAGGACCGTTTTTGTATTTTCTTGATAATTTTTTCAAGTTACTTAGACTGTTATTGCATCGATAAATAAGTTTAAAAGGGATTTTGATGTCTCCTCAAAGATGTGGTAGAGTGTTGTGCCTGTAGCCCTGTGGGGAGCCTCGGATTTGTGACCTCAGGAAATTGACATCAGAAAGGAACCGGTCAAAATCATCAGTCTGAGGTAACCCATGTGACCATTATCCGGGTTTGTCCGACATCCCAGGACAGGAGACGTTTTCTACACCAACCATGAACAAAGTAACACCTGCTACATCAACTGATAGTCATTGGTTTGGGGAGCTGAGCACGACCGATAGGTAAGTACCGTTACTTCTCACCTTTACTGTGCGTTATATAAGGCGCTGGGTATAACGCTCATAAATAAATATTAAGAATACCAATTTATTTATCCCATCCCACCTACCCCCAACACACACACAGAGGAGAAAAACATATTATTATAATCTGTAATCCTTTCATCAAAATGTTCATTTGAGACATAAAAAAAATTAATTCCGTTACCCTTCCCCCACCACCGCAAAACCCAGCGAAGATGTCCGATTTTTAAATAATAATTCATCGACATGCTGTTTATCTCTTTCACAAACGACTATTCATGTGCAAACATACTGAAAAATGACAGTGTAACTGAATTATTAGTGTATTTGACGTTTTGACCCCCTCCCATGAAGGCCCCTGGGTGTGGAGCCAAAATAATGTCGCTCTTGCACGCCGCATCATATGGTGAAGTCATACCCTAAATCTGGCTGAATTCCGTTCAGTGGTTTAGGAGATATGGTAACGGAAGGACGGACAGACAGACAGACGGACAAATGGAGGCGATTTTAATATACCCTTCTTTTTTCTCCGCAAAAACGTGGATATGACTAGAACTATCACTGCAGGTGATAAATAGCCCCGCAGACAAATTCTTAGTAAGATCAAGGGCAATAACCCTGCATGGCATTGACTGAGCCACACAAAAATTGTGTCACTTCATGTTTATCCTGTACACAAAGTTTTTAATTCAATATCTTCCAAAATGTAAAAGTAGGTTCTATCCACAAGATTGCATATTTTGAATAAAGCAATGTTTACTACGTGCAAGGGCAATAACTCTACATGGAATTGACTGAGCCGCTCCAAAATTGTGTCACGCACATCTACACTGCAAGATGATCACTTACACAAAGTCTTAATAACTGCTGAAGTAGTTCGCTCCACAGTATTGCATATGCTGAATAGCAATTTTGACAAGTTCAAGATCAATAACTCTGCATGGCATTGACTGAGCCAAAGAAAGATTGTGTCACGCACATATACACTTCATTTTGATCATGTATACAAAGTTTCAATTTAATATCTAGGAAACTGTAGAAGTAGTTTGCTCCACAGGATTGCATATGATGAATATAGCAATTGAATTTTCACTAAGTTCAAGAGCCATAACTCTGCATGGAATTGACCGAGGTGAACCAAAATTGTGTCACACACATCTTCACTTCATGTTGATTATGTATACAAAGTTTCAATTCAATATCTTGAAAACTGTAAAAGAAGTTCTTTCCACAATATTGCATATGCTGAATATAGCAATTTTTACTAAGTGCAAGGGCAATAACACTGCATGGAATTGAGTGAACCACACCAAAATTGTGTCACGCACATCTATACTTCATGTTGATCATGGGACTGCGTGTCTTATAGTTTGACAGTCAGTGAAGTGGTTTCATTTACTCGGTTAAAACTTGTCTTCACCCACCAATGGGTATCTATGTCATTGTTTATTTAAAATATGTGGTAGACAAACTAAGTTAAAGACTCTTTATCCAAAATGCTTTAAGAAATGGAAATAATGCACGAGTATCAATCACAATATTTATAGGTGAAATATAAGCACTCGTACACAACACTATATTTTACTTTTTAAATTCACTGTTTGTGTTTTCACATTACTTAAATATGTATCTCACTGAGTTTACAGAACTCCGAGTATGACAACATGATCCTCATATTCTCACATGTGTATACATATGCCTCAACATTTTCTTATTTCAGATATCAATTTAAATATTGCTTTATCTATGTAATGCAATTATTAAGCCAAGTTAGGCTGGGTATATCCAATTTAGCTCAATGTTGCCTATATGCTTTATATATGTACATTTTATGTTACCTATTTGTACTATATATGTAATATTTTGTAAAGTATGCATTTGTCACTGAAATAAATAAATATACATATATGTATACAAAGTTTCAATTCAATAACTTGAAAACTGTGAAAGAATTTTGCTCCACAAGATTGCATATGCCGAATATCGCAATTTTGACTAAGTGCAAGGTCAATACCTATGCATGCATGGAATTGAGAGAGCCACACCAAAAACTGTCACACACATCTACACTTCAGTCATGTTGATCATGCATACAAAGTTTCAATTCCATGTGAAAATGGTAGAAGTAGTTTGCTCCACAAGATTCAACAGACAGACAGACAGATTGTGGGGGTATAATAAATGTCTTTTGGAAAGACTATGCTATCTATTTTCTAAATGCTTTGAAAGTTTATGCTAAACTCGATCTAATTCATATACTCTCATTCCGAAACTGTGATATACTTGTAAAACATGATTATCCAACAATCCTGTAAAGATTTTATTTAATGCAAACCATGAATAATACAATACCAACTAAATAGCAACAATTAATTTACTATTTATAACATGTTTCATCATCTATAGCCTTATGTTGCTATTGTTTTTCAAGGCGACATCATTGCACACAAATCCTGCCAGGGCTACAGAGGGGTTGTAAAAAGTCGTATTTCTTGAAATCTGTTTCGAACAATTTTATAATATTTACTGATATGAAAGTGAAAATGTAGACCTTTATTGTCATATAATTTACTTTACTTAATCTATAAATGTGTATCATCTATTAAAAATGTCCACATACTATTTAAATGACACTCATATTAATAATTGTAAACACAAGAACTTTTCAAGATGTTTAATACTTTGGTAAACTCATTAATATTTGTCGTATGAACGTATGAACAAGTATTCCTCCTATCATATTTTGAAGGAGATATTTAATAACTCATACCTATTAGAACCTCTTAAATGTTGTGTGCATATATTCATACCATAACGCACACAGCTTGCAATTAACTCTAAACATATTTATACATTAAACAGTTTAGATAGTTATGTAACAAGATTGATATATATACACACTTATGTATTTAATGTCGATCACACGTTGATACGCATTACATTGACGAGTATCCTATAGTGTTTTCCGTATTCACAACAAATTTAATTAATTAAAAAATACTTTAGCACACCTGTGAGATTTTATGTATCACATAATGCGGCTGCCATATATTTACGTCACGTCTTTATTTCACTCCCAAACGCCATGTTAAGTGATACATTCATAACAACAACCATGTGACAAGTGACTTATTAATATCTAGAACTTGTGAACAAAGTAATTATCCACCACTGGCCAGTGACGTATGTTTATTTTAAAACATACTTTAAAAACAATATGTATTTATATAGCAATAAGGTCAGGCCACAAATTCTCGCAATATTAGCTATGACCCTTCCCATATTATATACAGACGGTCAATGAAAACGCACCGGCAAAATATAATAACCTTCAATTTCAAAATATGCACTTTTTATTTAAGAGAAATAATAAATACGTACCTGTATTTTATCGGTGAATAAAATACAGCTAGGAGTTCTGATGCGTAGTATTTAAATCACGAGTGCGTTAGTACGAGTGATTTAATTACTCTCATCGGAACGACTAACTGTATTTTATTCACCGATACAACACAGGTACGTATTTATTATTTCGATTCTAACACAACAGTAATCCCATTGTTTACGTTATTGTGGGGGCAATATATATTATCTCGGAGGTCAAGGTAATCAGGCTGCCATGTTACAGGCTGTTCCATTGGGCGCCCCCATATGCAAAGTTCTGCGCGGTACAGTATGTTTAAATACACTAGTATTCACGTGACAAACAATTAAGTCATTGCTTACGTCATATGACGTCAAACATTCTCAGCTTTTTCAAGATGTATATTAATCTTATGTGTACTGATGCATATGATGGGTTTACATCGGGGTGTGTGGAAGGTTTGGGAGCATGGCAAGTTTGTTGTAATAACATTTCATTAAAATTACTGTTGAGTTTGTCTTCGTGACGTATATTTACCAAGTGACGTCATGTAACGTTGCGCTTCCAATGGATGAAATATACGTGGGGAATTAATGGAACAGCCATATTTTATCATAGAAAACATACAGTTGTCTCTATTCTTTGTGTTTATGAAAGACTGCACAGGTAGTGTTAGAATATAAATTAATTAAAGCAATAGAATGCAACACCCATATTATCTACTGGTGCACTTTCATTGGCCGTCAGTATATATTAAAGGGAATTGAATTGGAGTTTTACGGCGCACCAACACAAAAAGGTTATATGGTGCCAAACAGGGATGAACATGCCAGGCTCATCCTCCATTTACATCTAGATAAAATATGGAGAATGGGCCTAGAACCTTCTAACCTGCAGAACTGTAGAGTTGCTGCAAATTCTATTGTAGCAAGCCATGTTTCCACATTTGCATATGCGGTGTCATGAAGAAAACCTTGAATGAGCATGATAAAAAAATGACAAAATGAACATGAACGGGAGGTCCTACCCCTCCGCCTCTAGCGGGATTTGCAGTGGTTGTATTCTACCCCGGCAACCACACGTGGATATATTAAAGGGACAAATGGCAATCTAGATTTGTTGAAAACTCACAGCATCTCGTTAGTTATTCTACGTAACTTGCATCATTAATATTAATTCCAAGAATAGTATAAAGTCAATTGTTTTTGCATATTATTAACTTCTGATAATATTTCACCAATAATATATTTAAACATACTAGTATATGGTACAACAATATGAGAAAAAGGAGAACTAAATTTCTTATTTGCTTATATGCAAGCAGCTGTAACGTCAAAATGATACATAATAAACAACTGAATTGGGGTTTTAAGGTGCAGCAACACATGAAAAGGTTATATGGCGCCTAACAGGCATGAACATGCCAGGCTCATCTTCCATGTACAAACTGAGACCTTAATTTCAGTGCTTGATAAAAACTTCAAGATTGCCGTGTGTCCCTTTAACATGTTTAATACAATTGTCATGTGACAATGTCTGTATTTAATATGGGTGCAATGCAGGATGATAAACTGCGGCGTATGGCTGGTCCTTAAAACCTGATATCTAGCACCTATCAAGGTTGGTCAGTGTTCCGGCTCATCTGTGTCTTCGTCTGGAGCGCACTGGAAGTATGATTTGGTAATGAACAGTAAGGATAAGAGAAGATTAGTAAAATTAGTCAGATTCTGAGGGCTCATTCTTAAAACTTGTAAATAACTACATAAGTTTTTGTACAAAGACTAACAGCAGAAGCTGTTTATTTTTATATTACACATGTATATAATGTACGAGTGGTATTCAAAAACAAGACATTTTGACAATATTGCTATTTTGACAATAATGCTTAAAACACACTCTACAGTGACATCATAGCAAAGGCATGTCGCGCTGAGCGGGGCAAATGCGTCCGTCACGCATAAGCATTTTTTTGTCTTTGGTTGCCGAATGAAAATATAACACTATTTTTCTTGCAAAATGCACCAAGTTATACGTTTACTTATATTGGATTGGTTTATTCCATTATTAAAGAAGCATTTGGGATAAGCAAGGTCTGCGCTAGGTGGGTCTCAAGCCTTCTTACTGATGAACAGAAGCAGCGAAGAGTGATAGCCGCCTGTGTTTGGAACGATATCGTAACCAAGGCAACTGATTCTTGGAAAAAATTATCACTGTGGATGAAAATGTGGATTAGTGTCTATGATTCAGAGAAGAAGCCGGATTCTTGTGTCTAGAGCAGGAAGACCCCTAACACGCCATCCCCAAACAAGGCAATGGTGTGATCGTCTGCCAAGAACATGATGTTCATCGTTTTTTCGACGTGCCAGCTGTTGTTTTGTGCCTCGCAGTCCCTGTCGGAAGGACTGTAACAGGCTAGTATTACTCAAAGGTAAGTACATGAATATGTTTGTAGTTGTTAGATATTTTTCAATTGTAATGAACGGATGGTACTACGGATTTATCAATATTTCAAGTGATTAGACGTGACCTTCTGCGAGCTGTTAGAAAAAAGCGCCCAACATTAGAAGGGAAAAAATGACCCCACCCCACCCACTCACCCTGGGCCCCCAGGCAGACGTCCGAGTTTAAAATATCTAAATCGTTTGATATGTTGTTGATCTTTCATAGACGATTACATATACCAAGTTATGTGCAAAAATATGGAAAAATGACAGTGTAATTTTTAGTGTATTTGACCGCCTCCCCTGAAAGACCCTGGGTGCAGAGCCAAAAATAATGTTTCTCTTGCACATCATCTTCATATGGTTAAGCCATACCCTAAGTTTGGTTAAATTCTGTTCATATCAGCAGTTTAGGAGGAGATATGGTAACGGACAGACGAACGGACGGATGAACGGAGGCGATTTAATATACCCTGTTTTTCCTTCTTCAAAAACGTGGGTATAATAAATATGTCTTTTGGAAAGACTATGCTATCTGTTTTCTAAATACTTTGAATGTTTATGCTAAACCTGATCAAATTTATATAATCTCTTTTCGAAGCTGTGATATACTTGTAAAACATGATTATCCAATAAAATTGAGTTGCTATGGTGATACTGGAAAGTGTGTTTAAGCAATTTTGTCACAATGACTTTTGTATTTTATTTATTGTATATTTTTACACATTTATGTATATTTCGATTGTAAAAAGCTCACCCATTTAAAAGTTAAAAGACTTGTCCAGTTATTATTTGAACTCCGCTCGAGCTCGTATATGATACATAGAGGATCTTACATGATCATTCATTCATTATTGAATTTATTAAACGAGTTTGCAAAAAATTATAATGCGAGGCTCTTGCCGAACATTACATATTTTTTGCTAACGAGTTTAACAAATTCAATAATGAATGAGAACGAATGTTAGATTCTATTTATCACATAACTCACATATCGACTTTCAGTGCATTTTGCCTGTCGCTTTAACATGCGAAACCAACACAAAACGTGGGAATTGGATCATAGTCATTATCGATTTTTTTTGACAGCGCAAACTAGGCTCATTTGCATACTTATATAACTAGTGGTATATCGAAACTATAGAATGGTGTTATTCCACTCCCACACCGTAAGTTATGTGATATTCTAATACACCCGCACTATATAGCCTAGTTTAAAATATCTTGTTATATTCAACGATATATCACTGTAAAGTTTGCAACGTTAGGAGAATAAGCAAGTCAATGTGAAAGATATCACTGTAACGTTTGCAACATTAGGAGCGTAAGCAAAGCAATGCGAAAGATTTCAGATGTGTGCGTTATTTTTACATTTTAGGGGTATTATAATAGAAATAGAACATCGATTACGGTGAATTATCTTATAATATATCATGGTTTGTCGTTTACAATTGAACTCCAAACCGTGATATATTACATGATAATTCACCGTAAATGATGTTCTATTTCTTAAATATAAATTTATACACTCATTCTCTATTATTCTATGCTTAGTCAGCATTAAAAAAGCACAACAAAAACAGATAGCCATAATTACTACACATTCATTTTCCATTCCAAACAGTCTATTAAATCATTTTTAGAATTATTTTATTATTGGAATTTTGTGTTTCCGGGATTCAAGAAACTCATTACTTAATGTCCAGTAAAACCTCAGTGTGTTCTGAGAATGTAACTATGAGCTTTAAATTAACTGGTTTCATTGGTCCAATTTTTATCACTGAACCAATCAGAATGCTTCATTCATGCATATTTTCATTTGGTTGTTTCTATCATGACATCACTTTCTGGTATTATGACATCACATCATGCTATTATGACATCACATCATACTATTATGATGCAACACAGTGTGTTGCTGTGAGAAACAGATTAAGACTGTTTGTATCTCATTGAGTAATGAGTTTCTTGAAATCAAGAATCACAAAATTCTAAAAATAAAATAATTCTAAAATGATTTAATAGACGCGTGTTTCCAGTCATTTCATTCATGTATAGATTGATGGTTGGTTTTGTGATGGTTATGTGATTATGTGAATAGTCAGTAAATAGTTTTGTTATTGTTCTGTTTTCTGCACAAAGTGAATTGTGTTATGTCAGATGCTCTTAATGACTCTTGAATAATAAATAAACCTTAAACTTGGCTTTACGTGGTCCGAGTATTATCTTTCATACCCCATCCAACGCCCTCTCCAAGAAGAGAAATCGGAGTTGGCTGGAGTATGAAATAAAACCTGAACTTCAACTTAAAAAGTTTGCATATTGTAAAATTAAAACATTAAATATTAAATTTTAAGCAGGTTATCACATTTTTTTAGTAAAAACACTAAAAAAATGTTTTTAAGACTGTTTTTAATACTATCGAAATATCCGTTATAAAATCCTCCAATAGAAGCTTTCCCATCACTTCATGGAATTAAGGCGGGACCACGTAATGGAATACAAGCAGAAGAATAAAAGCCTGTGAACTAAGAACGAATAGGGTATTCATAGTTTTGATAATGCATCATCAAAATAAACTGACCAATCAGTGAACAGAAATTTCACACACCTCTAATTTCTGGTAACCTTGGTCTTTATCCTAGTTGTTCAACCAAGTTTACTCTTAAAATTAAGATATAACTTCTATCACCTACTGAAAATAAGGTAAAAATCTCAACATTTTGCAAATGGAAAATTATGAATCATTACGTTGTCCCACCTTAATTCCATTAAGCGATGGGAAAGCTTATATTCAGTAGCAGGATTTTATAATCGATATTTTGACAATAAAATATGTTTAAAGACTTTTTTTACTGGAAAAATGTGATAACCTGTTTAAAATTACCTGTTAAATGTTTTAATTTTACAATATGAAAACTTTTTAAGCCGAAATTAAGGTTTTATTTCATACCCCAGCAGACCCCGTTTCTTGGAGAAGGGGTTGGATGGGGTATGAAAGTTAATACTCGGACCACGTAATGTTCCCTTTAAAAAGCTAGAGCCAAACATAACACTTTGTTAGTTTGCCATTTCCTAACCTACCCATGAAAAAAAGGTCCCTGTCTTAAAACCTTTTAAGCAATTCTTCAGTGTTTATCAGTTAAAAAGGTAATTGACCTACCAACCTACCCATTTATAAAATTCTGAGTCGAAGAAACAGCAAAATAAATGAAGAATGGCCTATAATTCATACAGTCTGTTTCTGTTTCGAACGATATGTCTACTGTCTTTACAGACCCAGATTGTTTATGTCAACAACATGTCAATATAATGAAAGTGATTCCTTTTTTGATACCTTTTTGAAGATTTTAATCATCTATTCTATATATAAACTGCTCAAGATTCCACCTCTATTGAGAGAAGTTACTCAGAACACCTACTTCAACAGACCTCCAATTCAGTTCCCAATTCATTTATAGTTTTATATTAATTAACCCTTAACATGCTAAGCACAACTAAAATAGCCTTTGCATCCATTGTAAACCCAGATCAGCACGCGAGTAACTCGCAGGCCTCGCAGGCTGATCAGGGGTTACAATGCTGCTGATGAGTCAATTTCCCCAAAACACCCCTTTGTCACATAAATGGAATGGTCTTAATTCAAAGAAAGAACAGCCCATGATATATATTTAGAGGGTTAAGAGTTAACGTGCATGCATAATAAGAAACCAATTTAGCCTTTCCGTGAGGTCTTGTATTATGTCTCTGTGCATTTACAGTGTCTACAGACTGATTTTATACATTTTCAGACAAGGTAACAGATAGGGCCTGACAGCAGGAGAGTTGTGTATACGGCCATACAGCAGGAGAGTTGTGTATAGGGCTGACAGCAGGAGAGTTGTGTATAGGGCCTGACAGCAGGAGATTTGTGTATAGGGCTGACAGCAGGAGAGTTGTGTATAGGGCCTGACAGCAGGAGATTTGTGAATAGGGCCTGACAGCAGAAGAGTTGTGAATAGGGCCTGACAGCAGAAGAGTTGTGAATAGGACCTGACAGCAGGAGAGTTGTGTATAGGGCCTGACAGTACGAGAGTTGTGTATACGGCCATACAGCAGGAGAGTTGTGTATACGGCCATACAGCAGGAGAGTTGTGTATAGGGCCTGACAGCAGGAGATTTGTGTATAGGGCTGACAGCAGGAGAGTTGTGTATAGGGCCTGACAGCAGGAGAGTTGTGTATAGGGCTGACAGCAGGAGAGTTGTGTATAGGGCCTGACAGCAGGAGATTTGTGTATAGGGCTGACAGCAGGAGAGTTGTGTATAGGGCCTGACAGCAGGAGATTTGTGTATAGGGCTGACAGCAGGAGAGTTGTGTATAGGGCCTGACAGCAGGAAAGTTGTGAATAGGGCCTGACAGCAGAAGAGTTGTGAATAGGGCCTGACAGCAGAAGAGTTGTGAATAGGACCTGACAGCAGGAGAGTTGTGTATAGGGCCTGACAGTACGAGAGTTGTGTGTACGGTGTGACAATATGAGTTGTGTGTACGGCCTGACAATATGAGAGTTGTTTATAGGGCCTGACAGTATGAGAGTTGTGTGTACGGCCTGACAATATGAGAGTTGTGTGTAGGGCCAGCTAGCAAACAGTATGAGAATTGTGTTTATGGCCTGACAATATGAGAGTGAAGGGCCTTACAGTAAAAAAGTTATGTGAAAGGCCTGACAGCAGTATAAATAAGGGGTCAGTGTTTTACCATGGGTACCGTTTGTATACAATTTCAATACTGTCAGTATAGGAGTATTTATAATAATTAAAGCACAAAAGGTGTTTTTTTTATGATCAATAATATTTTGGTCACTGTGACATTAATCTTTGACGTATTAAATAACAAGAGGCCCAAGAGGGCCTGTGGACGCTCTACTGGCTAATATGGCTCTTATGACATCAATGAAGCAAGTGACTATCGTCTTAAAGAGGCAAAATATAGCCATAACTCCGCCATTACTGGTCCGATCTGGCTGGTTTTCCAAGTTAATAAAAATTAAAAAAAATTAAAAAACCAAAAAAAAAAATTAAAAAAAATAAAAAAAAATAAAAAAAAATAAAAAAAAAAATAAAAAAAAATAAAAAAATAAAAAAAAATTTATATAAAAAAAATTAATTAAAAAATAAAGAAATAAATAAAACAAGCATTGATGTACAACTGTGACCCCCGCGTCACCATTTGAACAAAATTGGTAAAGGACCATAAGCTTATAGCAACAGCAAAATATTAAACCTCTGGCTCTTGCAGTGTCCGAGAAGAAGATTTTTTAAGTCTTTTTTCCTATACATGTCTATATAAAACATGTGACCCTTGGGGCGGGGCCAAATGTGACCCCAGGATCACCATTTGAACAAAGTTGGTAAAGGACCATAAGCTTATAATAAATGTAAAATATCAAACCTCTGGCTCTTGAAGTTTCCAAGAAGAAGATTTTTAAAAAAAAAATCCTATCATCCTATATAAGTCTATGTAAAACTGTAACCCTCGGGGCGGGGACAAATTTGACCCCAGGGTCACCATTTGAACAAACTTAGTAGAGGACCACAAGCTGATGCTACATGTAATACATGAGAGCTCTGTGCCATGTGGTTCCAGAGAAGAAGATTTTTTTCAGTTTTTCCCTATTCAAGCCTATGTAAAACTGTTACCCCCGGGGTGGGGCCAAATGTGACCCCTGGGTCACCATTTGAACAAACTTGGTAGAGGACCACAAGCTTATAGCAAATGCAAAATATTAAACCTCTGGCTCTTGCAGTTTCAGAGAAGAAGATTTTTTAAGTTTTTCCCTATACATGTCTATGTAAAACATGTGACCCTTGGGGCGGGGCCAAATGTGACCCGAGGGTCACCATTTGAACAAATTTGGTAAAGGACCATAAGCTTATAGTAAATGCAAAATATCAAACCTCTGGCTCTTGTAGTTTCCGAGAAGAAGATTTTTAAAAAAAAAATCCTATATAAGTCTATGTAAAACTGTAACCCCCGGGGCGGGGACAAATTTGACCCCAGGGTCACCATTTGAACAAACTTAGTAGAGGACCATAAGCTGAGGCTACATGTAATACATGAGAGCTCTTTGCCTTGTGGTTTCAGAGTAGAAGATTTTTTAAAGTTTTTTCCTATAATGTCTATATGAAAAACATGCAAAACCTCAATATACAAACTTTGGACCCCCGGGGCACGGCCATTTTTGACCCCGGGGACTTTATTTGAACAAACTTGATAGTCTAGGCGTTGGCGATCATTTTAAAAGAAAAACTGTTGAAATCTGTCCAGCGGTTCTGGAGAAGAAGATTTTTTAAGGTTTCGACCATATATGGTAATGGCAGCCATCTTGGATGTAGCGCTGACCCAATTTTAACAAATCTAAAAAGCATTCATCTCAGGATCATCCATGTGAAGTTTGGTCAAAATTAGCCAAGCGGTTTCTGAGGAGAAGTCGTTTGAAGAAAAGTTAACAGACGACAGACGACGGACGACGGACGACACACCATCCCATAAGCTCTGCTGGCCCTTGGCCAGTAGAGCTAAAAAATCAAAACAAGGGTCACTGTTTTAGCATATAATATATATAAAGCTTAACACTTCCACTGCATTTAAAACAAGAAAATCGGTAAAACCGATGGATGCTCCCCGAAATGTATCCTCAACTTATCATATGGTCTTGTTTCACCCAGCACTTTTCAATTTGCAGTTTCATTAGTAGTTTATGCTCCAGAAAAAAAATGCTCCGGACAAAAATTCTAAGTATAAAATTACAAAGGGAAATAACTCTAATTTGAATGAAGACAGAGTTACAGTTCTTGCACTCTGCACTTCCACTTATTGCCCTCTATCATTGTATGAAGTTTCATTGCAGTCCCATCAGTAGTTTTGAAGATATGCTCTGGACAAAAATTCTATAAATTACAAAGGGCAATAACTAATTTGAACGACGACAAAGTTACGGTTCTTGCACTTTGCACTTTCTCTCATTGCCCTCTATCATTGTGTGAAGTTTCATTGCAGTCCCATCAGTTGTTTTGAAGATATGTTCCGGACAAGAAAGTGTGACGGACACACGTAAGTACAGACAAGGTGGCAACTACAACCCAAGTAGATATTAGTTTACCTAAGAAATTGTTGATATTAGACATTCGAAGTAGTCAAGTCTTGAGACAGTCTCATTCTTTTTAACCAAGGCCCAGGTCACATGTACATTGGATTGAATACAGCCGGCCTGGCCAGCAATGGTGTTAAATTCCACTCAATTTAAACATGTCTGTAGTATAATATGAAATTTAAAAAGTATCTCAAATTTCAAAATTGAAGAAAATGGTAAAAGCTTACATAATATTCTACAAAGCAGACTTGTCCATCTTCGTTCTTAATCATATACTGAAGTGAGATGAATCCTCGGTTATCGGTCCTGATGGAAACCCTGGACGACAAGGCCAGCGCCTTCACCGACGGTTTGAGCAACGAGATTTTATACCTGTAAGAATGAAACTAGAAGGTGTTCCATGAAACACTTGTGTCACCTGCCGTTTTATTTCTGTGCTTATTTCACCAAGTACAATCTAACTATAAAGTTTGAAGACACGGGGTGCAATCATTCATGAATTATGGAGCAGTGCATGTGTTTTTTTTAAAAGTGTTTAAGTTTAAGAAAAGAGGCATAAATCTTCATTGGATAATTGACAAGGAAGAACTGTATAAAGTTGCATGACCATAGGTTAATATTTTGCCAAGTTATGAGCTAGGTTAGGTTTCAGGTTAAAGTTTTATGAAAATGAGGCATAACTCTGCCAAAATGAAAGTCAGAGTTATTGGACATGTATAACGACATTCATTCAGTTGAGTATGTGTGTGAAGTTTCATGAAATAGGTCAAATACTTTTCAAGTTATGGCCAGTTATGAGCTTGGTTAGGTTGCAGGTTGAAGTTTTATGAGAAGGGGCATACCTCTGCTGAAATGAAAGTCAGAGTTATTGGTCATAGATAACAATATTCTGTATGGTAAGATGAATAAGTGTGTGAAGTTCCATGAGTCAAATATTTCTTAAGTTATGGCCAGTTATGAGCCTGGTTGGGTTGCAGGTTAAAGTTTTATGAAAGGGGGCATAACTCTGTCAAAATGAAAGTCAGAGTTATTGGACATGTGTATCAGCATTCCTTAGGTTAAGTTGAAGATGTGTGTGAGTCTTCATGAAAATATGTCAAATACTTTTCAAGTTATGGCCAAGGTCGGTTGCAGGTTAACATGTGACGGAATTACAACAGACGGACGACAACAGACAAAGTGATCCCTAAGTGTCTGTCATGCTACGCAGGTGACACAAAAATGCTCCTATAATAGAAATCACAGCACCCAAACACAATGGCATCATAGATCCACACAGTACCACAAACAAAGAGCAAATTAACTATACAATGAAAAGGACAATACACAAAATAAAGAGGGGTGAAGACAGGGTTGCCAACTTGTAACGGTCAGTAGGCACTGGTTAGCTTAAAACATGTAAGGATCAAAAGTGATATATATACTTCACAAACTTGCAAATTGATCACCCATCATTTTAACTGAATTTTCATGAACCAATTGCTTCACTTTTCTTGTGAAACTTTTAACCGATAAGAATTTACTGAAGTCTTAATTTGTGTTGATTGAGAACCAGTTAAGTATTTACTAAATTCTTACCTATTAATTTGTGTTTGAGAACCAGTAATATATACTAAACTCTTACCTAATAGTTTGAGTTTGAAAACAGGTAAGTATTTATAGATAATCTGTGTTTGAGAACAGGTAGTAGTTTGTGTTTGAGAACCAGTAAGTATTTACTGAACTCTTACCTATTAGTTTGTGTTTGTGAACACTGGAAGGATTCCATCATGTCAGAGTCCTTTGGAAAGTCAGACTGAAATTCATAAACAGATAACAATTAAAGTAAACAAATGTTACAATTTTTTTTTTGTTGGTATTTCGTAGTAATCCAAACATATTTATTGTTGTAACATTCTAAGTTTGGTTCATCTCAACACTGTTCTACATCTCAGATCAATTAGGGAGTTAATCTACTGTAAAAATGTTGTAATATTTATTATAAGCCATACCAAACAACTGTTGTTCAATTAAACATTAAAACATCCTGTATGTGTATGAGCGCCGTGTGGTTCCCGGGCAAGAATAGGGCCTGCTTATCCAGGCAGAGGGGTAAAATCCCCCCTAATTCATGTTCATTTTGTCATTTTTGTCATGTTCATTAACAGTATTCATCAGGATCTCTGTATTACTTCAGGTGCTACTTGAGTGGTGGCAGAAAACAATGATCGTGGCTCCACAGAAAAATGGAGTGTTTACAGCAGAATTTGTAGCAACTCTGCAGTTCTACAGGTGAGAAAGTTCTAGGTCCATTCTGATTTTTTTATCTATATGCAAATGAAGAGTGAGCCATAAACTTTCATTCTTGTTGGCGCCATATAACCTTTTTGTGTTGGTGCACCCTAAAACCCCAAGTGAACTCAATTCTTGTATGTGTATGACAAATTAGTATTGATTTTTTTATGTAGCTGATGCAAGTGTAAACCTTGCAGAAACACGCATAAAATGAATACAAGTCCCAGAGCTCTAGATAAGCTGCGTGTCTGCGTAATTTACGCAAATAAATGAGCCAACGCAAAAAAAAGAAGTTCTATGCATATTAAAAACGTAAAGAAAATATAAGAAAAACACAAAATATTTCTTTAAACGAGTAACGAAACATAAATAATGACGATTAAAATTTTGCCATCTTCAGAATTTATGGTTTGTTCTACTGTCGAACTGTTCCTACTCGTCACTCGTCCATATTCAGAATTTATGCTTTGTTCTACCGTCAAACTGTTCCTACTAGTCACCTGTCCATATTCAGAACTTATGGTTTGTTCTACTGTTGAACTGTTCCTACTCGTCACTCGTCCATATTCAGAATTTATGGTTTATTCTACTGTCAAACTGTTCCTACTCATCACTCGTCCATATTCAGAATTTATGGTTTATTCTACTGTCAAACTGTTCCTACTCGTCACTCTTTAGAATTTATGGTTTGTTCTACCGTCAAACTGTTCCTACTCGTCACTCTTTAAAATTTATGGTTTGTTCTACCGTCAAACTGTTCCTACTCGTCACTCTTTAGAATTTATGGTTTGTTCTACTGTCGAACTGTTCCTACTCGTCACTCTTTAGAATTTATGGTTTGTTCTACCGTCAAACTGTTCCTACTCGTCACTCTTTAAAATTTATGGTTTGTTCTACTGTCAAACTGTTCCTACTCGTCACTCTTTAAAATTTATGGTTTGTTCTACCGTCAAACTGTTCCTACTCGTCACTCTTTATAATTTATGGTTTGTTCTACCGTCAAACTGTTCCTACTCGTCACTCTTTAGAATTTATGGTTTGTTCTACCGTCAAACTGTTCCTACTCGTCACTCTTTAGAATTTATGGTTTGTTCTACCGTCAAACTGTTCCTACTCGTCACTCTTTAGAATTTATGGTTTGTTCTACGGTCAAACTGTTCCTACTCGTCACTCTTTAAAATTTATGGTTTGTTCTACCGTCAAACTGTTCCTACTCGTCACTCTTTAAAATTTATGGTTTGTTCTACCGTCAAACTGTTCCTACTCGTCACTCTTTAAAATGTATGGTTTGTTCTACCGTCAAACTGTTCCTACTCGTCACTCTTTAAAATAAATGGTTTGTTCTACCGTCAAACTGTTCCTACTCGTCACTCTTTAAAATTTATGGTTTGTTATACCGTCAAACTGTTTCTACTCGTCACTCTTTAAAATTTATGGTTTGTTATACCGTCAAACTGTTCCTACTCGTCACTCTTTAAAATTTATGGTTTGTTCTACCGTCAAACTGTTCCTACTCGTCACTCTTTAAAATTTATGGTTTGTTCTACCGTCAAACTGTTCCTACGCGTCACTCTTTAAAATTTATGGTTTGTTATACCGTCAAACTGTTCCTACTCGTCACTCTTTAACATTTATGGTTTGTTCTACCGTCAAACTGTTCCTACTCGTCACTCTTTAGAATTTATGGTTTGTTATACCGTCAAACTGTTCCTACTCGTCACTCTTTAAAATTTATGGTTTGTTCTACCGTCAAACTGTTCCTACTCGTCACTCTTTAAAATTTATGGTTTGTTATACCGTCAAACTGTTCCTACTCGTCACTCTTTAGAATTTATGGTTTGTTCTACCGTCAAACTGTTCCTACTCGTCACTCTTTAGAATTTATGGTTTGTTCTACTGTCGAACTGTTCCTACTCGTCACTCGTCCATATTCAGAATTTATGCTTTGTTCTACCGTCAAACTGTTCCTACTCGTCACTCTTTAGAATTTATGGTTTGTTCTACTGTCAAACTGTTCCTACTCGTCACTCGTCCATATTCAGAATTTATGGTTTGTTCTACTGTCAAACTGTTCCTACTCATCACTCGTCTATCTTCAGAATTTATGGTTTGTTCTATTGTCGAACTGTTCCTACTCATCACTCGTCCATATTCAGACTTTATGGTTTGTTCTACTGTCAAACTGTTCCTACTCATCACTCGTCTATCTTCAGAATTTATGGTTTGTTCTACTGTCGAACTGTTCCTACTCGTCACTCGTCCATTTTCAGAATTTATGGTCTGTTCTACTGTCGAACTGTTCCTACTTGTCACTCGTCCATCTTCAGTATTTATGGTTTGTTCTACTGTCGAACTGTTCCTACTCGTCAATCTTCAGAATGTATGGTTTGTTCTACAGGTACAGTGAGTCGGACTGTAATCCAGTTTATGATTTATATCCTGTCAATTTTCCCGTAAAAGTACGAAAACATATCTTTAGGTAAAAACGTTTTCGGGCAGAAAAAAAATACAAACATCTTTGCACAAGTGAGTTATCTTTGCACAAGTGAGGTGGTTTGTCTGAGTCAATAAGTCCGCAAATATTGTTTGATTTAATTGACCAAAGTGTTGCAAAGTAAAACACACGAATGCACGCACGCTCGCTCGCATGCACGCACACACTAATATATTGATAAGCAAAATGTTTGGGGTAATTTTTTTTTTTTATATAAACAAGAGGTCAATGACCTTGAAGCTCTACTGATAGGTTTTGATAGCTAGATCAGCATTCCTGTGAAGTTTTATGAAAATCAGTCAAGTAGTTTCAGAGGAGTAGTCGCTACAAGTTTTGACCATATAACTCTATGTAAACAAAGATGGCCGCTGCCATGTTTAATGTCAAATCAAAATAATTTTCAACAAGGATCAACACCATGTCATCTTGAATTTCCTTCCGACCTGAAATTTTGCTAGAATCAACTAGACATCTAGAGCAACATTTCTGTTAAGTTTCATGAAAATCCTTCAAGAAGTCTCAGAGAAGTAGTCACCACAAGCTTTTCCTATATAACTCTATGTAAACAAAGATGGCCGCTAGCAGCCATGTTTGACATCGAATCAAAATAAACTTTGGTTAGGATCAACTACATGTTGTGCAAGTCATTTTGGTAAAGGTTCCAATTCAATATCACTTACGTTTTTGAGAAGTAGTCGCCACAAAATTGCATTGTTACAATCTATTTTGTAGCCGTGGCGGCCATCTTGAATTTCTGGCCGACCTGACATCAAGCGCAACATTCCTGTGAAGTTCCATGAAAATCCGTCAAGTAGTTTCGGAGGAGTTGTCGCCACAAGTTTTTCCTATATAACTCTATGTAAACAAAATCGCTGCTAGTGGCCATTTTTGACATCCAATCAAAATGAACTTTGGTTAGGATCAACTATATGTTGTTGAAAGGTTCCAAATCAATATCACTTACGGTTTTTGAGAAGTAGTCGCCACAAAATCGCATTTTTAAAATCTATTTTTAGTCGT
>JAWPHD010020561.1:0-31362 GCA_037043455.1 Cyrtodaria siliqua | reverse complement strand
GATTTTTGTCCTGTACCAAATAATTTAAATGGTGTCCCTTGAATCAAGCCTGGAATCAAATTTGGCCCTGTCTCGGGGTCACACTATAACATTGAATTATATAGTAAAACATATTCAAACAGCTTCTCTGATACTTCAAAAGCTAAATAATAGTTCGCATATACCATAAGCTTATGATCCTACCTAGTTTGTTCAAATGGCGACAATGGGGTCAAATATGGCCACTACGGTTGTCACAGTTTCACAGATTTATATAAAGAATTGCTGTTGTTTTTTAAAACATGAGAGCACTTTTAGATAAGGCGAGTGGGTCTCTTGTTTATGGTTTGAAGTTGTACACTCTTTCATAAAATCACTTCAAATGTTTTAAGCGAACTGAAATATACAGAGAATGTGACTTTTGATAAGGTATTCCATTATAAAGACTTAACCATGTTTACAAATCGCATATTGAATAAATCCACGAACTAAAATCACAAAGTAGACCACTGCATTTTCGACAAATTGCAAAAAAAAAACAGAAAGAAAAAGAAAGGAATCTTACGGTTTAACTGTTGATTTTTAGGTGTTTGTTATACAAATTTTAAAATAACCCGCCAAATTACGACAAAATTACACTACAAAAACAGTTTATCAAAACTCTATCCAGGTATTCATCTCATATAATAATGCATATGTGTCACTTAAAAGTATATGTTTATTCATGGGTTTTTGTAATATCCGTAATTGAATAATTGTAAAATTTTGTTTTTATTGTCTGGCTGGTTAAAGCGTTTTATATTGTATCTATAGAGTTTTGATTCTCAAACGATGTAAGTTATATATATATACCTGGTGATCAGCAGGTTCAGAAACGATCTACATATGTTGTAAAATTTGGCTGTTGTTGGCGGGATAGCTACTTTAACTGCAGTAGCACCTGTATGTCGGATATAGCTTTTAGAGTAAACATCAGTAAACTAACCGTGATCACTAAATGTAATCTATCTCGATGCACTGGGTACCGATTCTTATCTGGAAGCGTTTAATTTTTTATATATCTTATATGTATGTTATATTGTCACATTAAGTTATATTATTTAAATCAGATAATATGTACTGAGTATTCTTAATTATCCTGTTTTATCCCAAGGCATTAATTGTCAAGTTTATCAAAACAGCAATGAGCTGGGCATATATAAGGCTTGCAGGCATATTGCAACTCGACATACATGAAC
The DNA here is from genome assembly GCA_037043455.1 of Cyrtodaria siliqua. Classification (NCBI taxonomy): domain Eukaryota; kingdom Metazoa; phylum Mollusca; class Bivalvia; order Adapedonta; family Hiatellidae; genus Cyrtodaria; species Cyrtodaria siliqua. Next base: position 30,145 of record JAWPHD010020561.1, on the reverse strand, counting down.
TTGGTGCTAACTTGCTAGATAAGAGAGACCGTTATGAACCCAGCTTCTTGGATATAACCTTTATGAAGGATTAACATGTTAGTTGTATGTACTTTAATGCAGTCATCCTGCTTGATCGCAAACAGCCTGTTGATGCAGTGGATAGCACGGGGGACTTTAAATTCAGAGGACCCTGGTTCAAGCCTCACCGGAGCTAGTGAATTTTGTCGGTGTGTTTTTGGGCAAGATAATTTTACCCTCGTCCGTCGGATTGGGACGTAAACCAGGCGATCCCGTGTATCGCTTGTTTTTTTCTCTCATCATGTTAAAGAAACATAGGTGTATATTCGTCAGTAGGGCAGGTTCCTGAATGCTTATATAATATATCCACCCCCACCCACACACACACACACTCCCTCTCTCTCTTCATTGGCTATACACCTTTTTTTTTTAGGTAATAATCATTCCACTTGCATGCGCACGCGCAAAAGTAGGATTAATGCTTACTATCCTAGGTTAATTCCATACTCTAAATCAAGTACGGAGAACAACACAACCTATGTTAATAATGTTTAGATACATATTGTAAGCAGGTGATATTGTAACAACTGCACCAATACTAACAAATAGTTGCCATGGTAAGTAGTAAGTACAGCAATCTGGGTATCAGCCTAAAGATATTTCTTCGTCGACGCCATGTGGTTCCCGGGCAAGAATATATCCAAGCATATGGGTAAAATTTCCCCGAATTCATGTTAATTTTGTCATTTTTGTTCATTATTTTCATCATAAAACCAGTATTGTTTCAGGTGCTACTTCAGTGGTGGCATTGATCGTGGCTCCAGCGAAAAATGGAGTGTTTACTAGAGAATTTGCAGCAACTCTGAAGTTCTGCAGGCAAGAAGGTTCTGGGGGCACATTGTGCACATTTTTATCTAGATGTTAACGAAGAGTGAGCCGGGTCGAACGTTCATTCCTGTTGGCGCCATATAACATGTTTGTGTTGGTGCGCCGTAAAACCCCAATTCATCTTCGTCTATTCTTTTTTCAGTAACACAACAATAGTTCGTGCAAATGCATATATTACTATTTTTACGTGTCATATGCAAAATTCTTCATTGTGTTGTATATGGGTGGGGTAATTCAGGTGTAAAATCCTTAAAATATGCATAAATTGTAAATAAAAAGTATTACAATAACTTTTAAGATTTTGCGTTGCAATATGCAACAACAGTTTTAGTTTGTTTCATGTTTATTAACATTCAAATCCCCTTAAAAGTATGATACAGACATATATACATTATATCATTTATATATCTATATATATTAAATATGCATTTATATAATCATTAATATAAATTATAAGAAAGAATAGTATAATGATCATTATTTTTGTTGATTGTTGATTGTATTGTTCCAATAACAGTTTCACAACATAGTAGAATAAGAACAAAACAAGAGGCCAAATATGGCCTGTGGACGCTCTACTGGCCAAAAATGGCTCTTGTGCATGGGTTGTCATCATAAAATTCCCTTCAGTACTTCTTTTAAAAAAATTGCAAATAAAAACAACAACAAAAACAAAACAAAAAATAAAACAAGAGAAATTTAAACCTTTGACCAATGTTAACAATTAAAACAAACTCACAATTTTAATTTTAAAAAATGAATAATAATAAACATTAAAAGGAATGTAGCGACACAGCCAAACAAACTCTATTATTGAGAGTTCTGAAAAACTTAGAAAAAGGTGAAAGAATTATCAAAATCGGATGATAGACAAAAAAGATATGACCATTTAAAGATTGTTCTAAAACGATTATGGGAGCCGCCATTTGTAGAACTATGACGTCATAGTTCCATATTACCATATATGGAATATTGATAAATATCATTTAAAACGAAGAAAATCACTGCAAATTAATGATTTATTTTTACTGGTGAGGGGGGGAACAATCACATATTTTTTCAAAACTTTTCAAAATACTCTCCTTTAAACTTTAAAATTTATACATTTTTGCCAACGGGATACCCAGTTGAAAAGTGAATCACGATAGTCATCCTTAGGAATTTCGTACAGAACATTTAACACTTTCGTACGGAGTTCTGAAAATGAATCCATTTTTACGCCCCGCAAATCCCGTTTCAATGTCGGAAAAAGGTAAAAGTCATTTGGTGACAAGTCCGGCGAATAGGGAGGATGATCTAACATATTAATTCCTAAATGTTCTATGTGACGTGTGGTCGCTTTCGATGTGTGAGGTGGCGCATTGTCATGGTGCAGGATGAAATTGTCCGACTTCCCCGGGCGTTTCCGACGCATGGCTCTCAGGAAGTGTCGACTAAGAACCTGAAAACAGAAAAAAATGTTTCTACATGTAACTGGGTTCTATGAAATCACAATTCTTTATCAATAAATAATATATTTAATAAGATTAAAATTTCAAACTACTAACCTTTTTATAATAGGCTGAATTGATTGTCTGTCCAATGGGCACTGCATGTGTCAGAACAACGCCTTCCACGTCGAAGAAGACGATAAACATTTGCTTCTTCTGCGACCGGCAGACCTTTGCCTTCTGCGGCGACGGAGAAGCTGGTGTTTTCCAACACATGAAGCTTGTTTTGTTTCAGGGTCGAACAGCGGTGTCCATGTTTCATCTACTGTCACTATACTCAGTACTGTTGATGAATGCTTCTCCTAGTGTGTGGTATTGATGCAAAAAGTTCCTAGCAGCTTCAACTCGACTTTTCTTTTGTTCACTATTTAACAGTTTTGGAATCCAACGTGCTGCCACTTTTCTCATATTTAACATTTTCTTCAAGATTGTATGGACAGTTCCATATGACAAGTTCAGTTTATCACATATTTCTCTGACAGTTAACCGCCTGTCGCTGTTGATGACATATTTTACTCTTTGAACGTTCTTATCATTCGTCGACGTCACTTTACGCCCACTTCGCGGTAGATCACTAGCCTTTTCCCATCCATTGTTGAATCTGTCATACCATACATAAATCCTAGCTTTTGACATGGCACGCTCACCAAAAGTACACTGAATCTCACGAACAACTTCATTTTTACTTTTTTTCTTCAAAACTAAATTTTTTATCGCGAACCTTTGATCTTCCGCCATTTTTGTCACCATGGAACGGTAACACGTGCGTGACGTAACGCATGACGTCACAACCCGTGTATGACGTCATCACAAGTACGGCGAGTCTTAATTGACCATACTTAACAATTTTCATCAAATTACAATTGCTAGTATGAAAACTGTAAGGGCTTGAAATTGCGTGAAAATGGTGAAAAACCTGCAAAATGCCCCGCCTAAGCATATTGAGCGTTGCCTTAGCAACCGTAGTTTTTAGCATTATGTCGCTACAATCCTGAATAATTAGCGATACATTGCTAATATATGTAACTACTTCCGGCTAAAGTTTGAGTAAGATCGATATGATCATAACAAAGATATTAGCATTTTCTCGTTATTTATTGATCAACCCTCGTATCTTTGAACAGTATATCTTCGAACAATCTATTAACGCATTAATATGACCATGACTGTGAATATAAAATAGTGAGCTTCCATATTAGTATTATTTAAACTTTGTCTCGTAATTTTGCATGATGTTATCACAGTTGTTTTGACTAGTTCATTTAAAGGGACACACGGCACTCTTGAATTTTTAAAAACTCACGGCGTCCCGTTCTTTTTTTCGTAACTTGCATTTGTTCAATTATTAATATTAATTGTAAGAATAGTTCAAAGTAAATTGTTTTTATATATTATTGACTTTTGATAATATTGCAGCAATAATTTATTTAAAAAATATGTAGAATAATGAAGGAAATAGGATTTTTACTTTTTTATTTAAATATATGCAAGAAGTTTCAAAGTCAAAATGATACTCGATTAAGGGATTAATAAATCGCAGTAATAATTATAATGCATGAAATAAAACTCACGATTGCCATGTGTCCCTTTAAGCTTGAACTTAAATGTATTAAACACTCCCTTTAAGGAATACTGTTGATTTTTTGACCGTCACTTTCCTGGTGGAGAGCTATTGCTCTCGCATTCAATATGTCTCAATAGAAAACAGCTATTGCAATGTCTTAAAATACACGGGCTATAGTCATGATAGTTGTCTAATACTTTTTTATCATTTTTTTTAAATATCATTCTCACAAGACACTATTTTTGGTTTTATAGCAATGGGAATAATGTAATTCACTTGGCATTTGTGCGCTTTTAAATGCTGGTAGTAAATGGCAAATTTCATGAAGCGCATTATCTTAACTGTACATCAGACAAATTGTCATTTATTTTGCCAATGTCGCTCTGATATAATGTCTACAGTTATGGTGTTTGTGGTGTTAAAACTGCTTCAAATGGATTGCACGGAAGTAACGTCCGTGTTCTGCACTTTGTACATATTCGGAGGATCCCTGTACATGTACTTCATGTAGTCAACCTGAAAAAGAACAAATTATTTTTGTCATCCAGAAAAGGCAAAAACAACTGAAAAATATTCAACTTAAAGGGACTAGAGGCAACCTGGATTTAGTGTGATTGGTGAATATAGCACCATTAGTTAGCACTATATATACATTCTCTTGTAGTATTTCATTGCGACCCTCCCATAAAAGTAAATATTTTCCATCTTTTTATGCCCCCCCCCCACCCCCGAAATTTTCGGGGGCATATAGTAATCGCACCGTCCGTCCGTCTCATTCTGTCCGGATTCTGTCTGTCTTGTCTGTCCGTCATTCCGCTTTTCGTGTCCGGACTGTACCTTCAAAACCCCTGCATGGATTTTTGATTAACTTGGCACAAGTGATCACCAGAACAAGATGTGTCGCGCGCAAAACCCAGGTCTGTACCTCAAAAGTCAAGGTCACACTTTAAGTTCATAGGTCAAAAACAGGAACGCAATTTAGTTTCCGGACCGTAACGTCACAACCCCTGCAGGGATTTTTAAATAACTTGGCACAAGTGATCAACATAACAAGACATGTGTCGCGCGCAAAACTCCGATCCGTACCTCAAAGGTCAAGGTTACACTTGAAGTTTATACAGGTACGCAATTTCGTGTCCGGACCGTAACGTCACAACCACTGCAGGGATATTTAAATAACTTGGCACAACTGATCATCAGAACAAGACGATGTGTCGCGCGCAAAACCCATGTCTTCAAGGTCAAGGTCACACTTGGAGGTCAAAAGTCAAATTGTGTCCGGTCAATAACTCTGGCATTCATGGACGGATTTTCAAATAACTTGGCGCAAGTGCTCACCACAACAAGACGATGTGTCACGCACAAAATCCAGGTCTGTGGTCCCAAGGTCAATGTCACACTTAGAGGTCAAATGTCAAATTGAGTCCGGTCAATAACTTTTGCATGCCTGGACGGTGCACAAGTGCTCACCATAACCAAACGACGTGTCGTGCACAAAATCCAGGTCCATGGTTCCAAGGTCAAGGTCATACTTAGAGGTCACTTCGGGGGCATTTATCACTTAGTGATATTTTTTGTTCTGTTTAATGTTTCAGTGTAAACTATTTACACATTTTTGAATTAAGAAGTTTTTCTTTCCTACTCTTTTGCTTTGGGAATAGTATAATTTTTTGGGACCACTTATATAAGGGGAAAAAACACTGATCTTGTCCCATTTTAACTGATTTCTTTCCCTCAAATTCCAATAGATCCACTATTTGTCAGGTGAAAACGTTTAAAAGTTATCCATCATTAACGGTCAAGTCGAACGATATAAACATTTAACTGAACTTAACTTGGTTTTAACACGAAAGGTTATATGGCGCCTAACAGGAAAGAACATGCCAGACTCATCCTCCATTTACATCAAGATAAAATACGGAGAATGGGCTTAGAATCTTTTCACCTGCAGAACTGCCGAGTTGCTGCAAATTCTATAGTAGACACTACATTTACGATGGAGCCACGTATTCACGTTTGCATTTAAGAAATATGTTTTCATTCATACAAACATGAACATGTTTTAATCCCCTGTGTTAGAATCGCTATTGGCCGTGATTCTTTTTAAGTAACTTATCTCCAGATTAAATTATGATAAATTATCTTATTGTTTGGGGCGCTATAGTTTCCGCCAAAAGTTTGTTTTACTTTTCAGACACAATTTGATAACCGGAAGTGGCTTAATATGTTTTATATAGCGGTAAAACAGACATTTTAGTGGTAAATGTCGTATTTTTAAAATTGGTCGAGAAAATGGCTTTTTATAGGGCATATTTTTAACTGATACAAACATTTTCTCCATCAAAAAATGTTGTTGTTTTTTGGAATTTCTATCAAACAATGGTTTAACATGTTGGACAAGTCTCTAGATATGGACGCTTCTTGCGAAAAATTGGGTACGTTTCGTTTTTTGTCTAAAATGTGTTGGATGCTGCATACTCTCGTCATTGTTCATTCTGTATCCTGGCCATCAGATATTTTGTACCCTGTACTCAGTTTACGAAAACGAAACGTTCAATGTATGGGCATGAACAGACCTGAGCAGGGGCGTAGCTGGCCTTTTTGAAGCTGCAGTTCCGCTTAATTTCTGAGCACTGTCCCCCAGAATTTGTTTGATAGTGTATTTGGCGCAATCTCGCGATGCATTTAAAATGCTAAAACATACACGTTATTGCTTAATTTTAATTAGACACACCTCCCCACTCGCAGTGTTTATTGCAGATTTGGCATTACCAGAGAGTAAGTATACATGTATTTCCTGAAATTTCTCAGAATAATCCGGGCCTGCAGTGCAGCTACGCCACCGCTGAGTTACAGTCGTGAAAAATGTGAAAACACTAGTAAATGCCATGAAATTCAGGTCAAGGATATGAATGTCCAAAAGCAGGGAACAAAATGCTCAAGGTCAAAAAGAAAAATAGATGTGTTTTCTATGCATGCTCCTGGTACTCTGTAGGCACTTTTTTTCAAAGGTCTCCCTGAAACCCTACTACATGTGTTTATAAATGTTGAATACTAAATCACTCCGACATAGTACACATGCAAAAAGGAGTGTCAGCAAAATAATTATTAAAAACTTACCAGTTCAACATTGTCCAAGTTGCAGTCAGTCAGTGTTTATATCTGTGTTCCATTTTCGTGCATCTCCCGATGCTGCGTGAGTCTTTCCAGCAATTAGTTGTATTTTAGCAATAATTTTTTCATTCTTGAACTCTGCCAGGACCTGTATAATTTTCACCACTGACTGTCAACAGGTGAAGACGATCTTGTTGTTGGCAATTTGTAGAGTTATTTTTTTACCTGAGCACCGTCTAGCTAGCAACGAATATTTTATTTTTTTCAGATGTCACTGGGTGTTGTTGCTTGACCTTGGGGCCAGACCTGGATTTTGTGCACGGCACATCGTCTTGTTGTGGTGAGCACTCGTGCCAAGTTCTTTGAAAATCCGTCCATGAATGCCAGAGTTATTAACCGGACACAATTTGACTTTTGACCTCCAAGTGTGACCTTGACCTTGAAGACCTGTTATGGTGATCACTTGTGCCAAGTTACTTAAAAATCCCTGCAGGGGTTGTGACGTTACGGTCCGAACACGAAACTGCTTACCCGTTTTTGACCTATGATTTTCCGCGATTTACGATTGATATCTTTTATAAAACACAGTGGTCGCTTTCATAATGACACATACTAGAATGTATTATTTATAGAAATATTGTTTATTTTCAGGCACTCGGTTTGGCAACTGAATATATGCAGGACGCTGGTACGTCCGCATTCATCAGGAAGCTTCTGAGCCTTCCATTTCTGCCCGCAGAACACATCAGACCTACCTTCGAGTCGATGTGTGACCTGAATGGCGCCGCTCACCTGGATCCTCTTCTGGTATATCTACGAAGCAACTGGCTGGAGTCATCCGTGTGGCCAGTAGAGTGCTGGTCCGTGTTCGGTCAGTCGGTACGGACGAACAATGATGTAGAGGGTACGTTGAATATGCATTGTGAACGGTACATTTCCTCTCTTGTTTGTCAATACTTATACTTATACATGCATACAATGAACGTATTATTATACATTAACTTTTTGTTATAATTTTCATATATTTTTAATTGTTTATAATGTTATCTCTATATATTTTTAGGCTGGCATAGACGACTCAATGGCAAGGCTGGCGTCCTCCTTTAAAAAAATATATTTTAATATATATAATCATAATAATTCATAATTATTTTCCAAAAAAAGAGAAGTATTTACCTACCTTAAACACGTAAAAATGTCACCAAACAGTTGTTAAACAAAATAAAACAAAACAAACTTAACACTGTTAATTGTTTAATAGGGGACATTTTTGTGTGTGTGAGGGGGGGGGGGGGGGGGGGGGTGTTTGACTTGGGGACGTTTTGACTAGCAACCGTATATAGAATTTGAAGCACACCTGGTGGGCCGCGGTCACTTTATATATTATTTACACTTTCTGTTTCTGTATTTACATGGTTAAAAATAAACCTGTCTCCCTATTCACGGTTGACCTCTGGAGAACTTGGTTCGGTACTAGATATTTGTACTCCTCCAATTATTGTCCATCCATACATTCAGGTGTAGCACACCCATTGCAATACAGGAAGTGTCGGCCTGGGGTAGTCGCATAATGGCGTCAATAAATAATTCTCATTTCTTTTTGTAAAAAAAGGCATTTTCACTAATTTAAAGTGCGATTTTTGGTTTATATCACATTGTTGATCTATTTGTTACATTTTTCAAGCATTGCCATGTTAAAATTGTGAGTTTTGAATTTATTTTTCTTATATGGAAATGAGTGTATGAATACAATATTATGGCATCTCAGTGTTTATGTTTTTAAAGGGACCATTCATTCATGAGAAAAGTTCTTTCTTAGAAGATACATGACCCCCATTTTTCTGTGGATTTTTTGGCAGCATATTTGTCATTTTTGATGAGAATGTAAGTTATTCATTTTTAAATTGGGCCCAGATATGAATGACAACATGGCATTTAAATTTTAATTCACACACAACTCAATGCAACAATCAATAGGTGTGTTACACCTTCAGTTCAACTCGTCAAGAGGTTCTCCTTTGAAGGCGGTCAAGATGGTCCCGGGTCGTTTCGCACACTTTCCCGTTCATTTTGATAGTCGAAACTTTCGCCCACTAAGTTGTTTCGCCCATCAGCTATCAGGTATTATATATTTGATTGTGAATTGAATAAGTTTTATTAAACTGTGAATAATAAATTAAGGGAGAATCATAATGATATTTGTTTGTTGTTTTTATTGAATGTTTGTTTTGTTATATTATTTATACTAATTATATATTATCTGTCAAAAAAACCCGTTAAATTACTCATAACTGTTAACATACTCATAACTGTTGTCGCCAAATGTATTGGCGAAGAACATATATATATATTCAGACTAAAAAAAAATAAAAAAAATAAAAATATATATATATATTAGCCTGATTGATTACATTGTAGGATTGTATAATATATTGTAGTGTTGTCTTTCTTTGCGTGTGTTTTTATAATTTAATGAATAAAAATACGGTTGTATCCGGTTAGTACCAACGAGGAGGTGTAACTAGGACTTGGTGGTAGAATTTCATCTACCACCCATTCACTAACCATATACAGAACAAATATTACATTACGCAAGGATGAAAAATCCAGGAACACATAGCAGTTCAGAAGTTCTGTTTATGTTTTTGTTTAGTTATTTTGTCAATTTAAACATTATCTATATTATAATAAAAAATGAATAAAGCCGTGAATTAAAGAAAATTGCTGACGTTTTCAAATTCTTGCGTAATGTTTACAGTACATTCCAACATTTCAAAATATACATTAATAATACATAATAATGATAAATATATACTGAGCAACTCTTCTAACTAGACTATTTTTATTTTGCAATATTATTTTATTTTAAGTCGTACACAGTTAAAATGTATTACTCATACATTTGACCATTCACTCTGTATATGCAGTAGGAACGCCAGCCCTATGGCGTAGGGATATTTATCAAACAAGGTCACGTGATAAAATCGATAACAAAATGACATTATTGGGAAAATTTTCACTGGTCAGATTTATACACCTCTTATTTATAAACTGTGATTATAACAAAACACAATCACAGATCGTTGTTAAAGTAATAATATTCACAAACTACATTGGTCGAACATAATTGGCGTACACTTCGTGTAATTCCCATTAATAGTTAAAGGTATTTTTCAAAGGGATGAATTTAGGTTGTTTTAAGGTTTAACTTGCCAAAAATGCGCTTTTAAATCAAAATCGATTTATTTTGTCATTTTAGAAGCGAGAATAAAAACAAATGCATGTACGCGTAGATAAATCTTTCCTCTGTCCATATGCAAATTTTTAATGAAATCAGAGACAAGTACTTTTTTTTCCCCAAAATTAACTAACATGACCCACGGACGCAAAGACGGCATAATGCATATACATTTACAGACGCGACCGGGTACACAAGAAATGAAATAATTCCATTATTTCAATACATATATTTCAAATGTATGTATCCATGCATTCCAGATTAAATTTCTGATCTATAAATCCTTTTGGTTTATGCCGGAGTGCTCAGAATAGGTTTTAACAAACCAAATTGTAACGGTACGTCGGGAAAGGAAATGAGGATAGTGGAAATATATGTTGCAGTGCTAATTTTCTGAATCCGAAAAAAATGCAAAAAAAAAAAGTTTTAACAACGAGAATGAATTTTTTTTCTTGAAAGTGTTCATTGACATGTCTACTATTAAAACCCAAAATTTAAAGTCAATCAGAAAAAAGTACTTTTTTTTCCCCAAAATTAACAAAGTACACCGTGTTCGCTAAAATATGAACAATCGCCTTTCGAAGTTAATGTACACGCGGGATATAAAACCATGAAATTGTGAAATCCTTTTTAAGAGATATATTGATTTCAAAATTGTTCTGTATTTAATAAATTATTAGAGAAGACTGTTCACCATTTTTCTCAAGGACACCATTACGGTAGTATCCCTGCAACCCCGCCCCTCATTCCACCCCCACCACCCTCCATACCGTATTGATTAAGTTGTATATAGCTGCGAATGCGCAGTTTTAATCAAATTCGATTTATTTCATCATTTTAGAAGCGAGAGAAAAAACAAAAGCATGAACGCGTAAATACATCAGTCCTCTGTAGATATGTAAAATATAAAAATATTCGGAGGCAAGTACTTTCTTCCCCCGAAAATTAACGAAGTACACCGTAATCGTTTAAATACGCCAAATCGACGTTCCAAATCGATGTTCGCACGGAATACAATTGTGGAATTATGAATTCATTTATAAAGATAAATCGATTTCAGCATTGTTCAGTAGTTGTTATATTATTGATGTAGTATGTTCACAGTATTTATGAGAGCAACATTACGGTAGTATCCCTCCAACCCCGTGGGCTTCACCCCTCCAACCCGTACACACAATACGTTGTGTATTGCTGAGAATGCGCCTTTTATTCAAATCGATTTATTTCGTCATTTTAGAAGCGAGCATTATAATAAAATCATATGGATACATCTCTCCTCTGTATATATGTAGAATTTCAATAAACGGAGACAAGTACTAATTAAGTAACAGGACCGTCCGACCCAAAGACGGCAACATTCATATTCATTAAGGAAAGACGACCGGCTACAGAAACAATTAAATAATTTCGTTATGTAAACACATATATTTAAAATGTATGTGTTCATGTATTTTACACTAACTTGTTTATCTATACATGCTTTGGGTTTATGTCAGAGTGGCCAATTTATTTTAACAAACAATGTTGCAACGGTATATCGGAAAATGAAATCATGATGGCGGCAACATACGTTGCAGAGTTAATTTTCGAAATCAGAAAAAGCGATAAACTAATATCAGTTTAACAGGCAGAAAGAAGTATATTCTATTAACTGTTCTTTTAAAACTGAGGGGGCGACTCGAGTTTTAAAGAAAGCAAGATTGGCATGTGTCCCTTTAACCAAGTAAATAAATGACTGACGGGTAACATACATGCTACTGTCAGTAACAAACATGATTATGTGTAGACTCGAAGATTTCATAACATAAACGTGGACATGACATTGTGTCAATGGAGCACTTGCCAGATGTGTGGTGTTGTGAAACACTGTCCGCGTGAATCCAAAAAGTGCGGGTCGTTTATATTTATAGGGCATATATAGTTATATATATATATTTATATATATTATTCTTTTATATTTATATGGTCCCAGAAGGCAGTCATACTCACTACTAGATTGAAAGTAAATACTGAATATACATGTGCGGTGCGTTACGATCTGTAGTATTTGAAAACAGACATATTAAACATTTCCCTGAACATATATACTATATTCATAGAATTATTATTTCCTGGAAAAAAAATACATGTTTCTTTTCAGCAGTTGAAATCTACTATATTCTGCGAATATTGTTACTTTGAAAATTTGAATACGTCTGTTTTCATCAAATAGCATGTTTTGTTTGTTTTAATATTATTATTTTTTTAATTTATGATTTTTATAAAAAAATGGATGATCGGAATATGTCTTACACACTGTTGAATCCTGTAATTTAACAACGAATGGTTTGGTTCACAGGCGACAGTATCGGTGAACAAAACCACTTGTTTTACTGGATTCAACGTTGTGCAAGAAAATATTCATATATACTGAAAGGAAAAAGAAACGCAGGGTGCGTATTTCCGCTAAATATTGCATATACTGCACACTTAATTCCATATATATTCCAAGGAAATCCCAAGATGTTTTGTAAAAAAAAAAAGTGCAGTTAGTTAGAGAAAGGACACAACTGTGATGTTGTAGACGTTTTAATCACAGTACACGTTGTAACAAGAAATTCATAAATGCTGAAGTTCCTCTTTGACAGTACTGTATTTAATGTTAAGTGATTGCAACATTTAAAGCCTAAGTTTGCTCACCTTCTTGAGCCAAATGCGCATTCTGACGATAATGAAACTTTAAAGGGGTAACCATTGGTGTGTTCAGTGCTGTTTAAACCTTCTTTCTAAAAGGCTGGCGTGGCGCAGTCGGTAGCGCGGCGGATTTGTAACCGGAGGCCCCGGGTTCAATCCTCCGTGGTGCCATTGAGTTTCGTCGGTGTGTTCTTGGGCAAGACACTTTCCCTTAGCCTCGTCCGTCGGATGGGAACGTAAACCGGGCGGTCCCGTGTATCGGTCTATCCTCCGAGCACGTTAAAGAACCATAGGAATCTATTCGATAATAAGAGTAGGGCACGGTTCCCGGATTCCTATGTATCCTTCCCCTCTCTCTGGGGCGGCTCTATATAACCTATACTGTGTTGATGAGCCGTTAAACAACATTCAATTCTTTCTAAAAGGACAGGCCTAATGTCGCCCTGTACCATTCGATTAGCAGTAGCATATTAAATACTCACCCTGCGTTTCTTTTTCCTTTCAGTATATTATAGCATTAATGTTATAACATGTGTGTTGTAACATATACTTATCCTTGGATAGTGGATGTCAAAAGGCATCATTCTCTCACCAAATGCACTCAAACCATGAATTTTGATGAGATTTGCTTCTGGGGAAATGGACAGTGCAGACAAGGTGTTCCATAATCATTATTGGGTCACGGCGCCCTTGACCTTCAATTTTTGATATGCACATACGGATGCTTCGTACAAAGTTTTGTCAAAATCCAACATGTAGCGCAGACAAGATTTGTGACGGACGAACGGAAAGGCCAAATATAATCTGTCTCACCTACCACTTTGTGGTGGAAGACATAATTATAAAGACAATATTTTAGTTCATATGTAAACTTTATTAAGCAAATAAATGAGCGAACATAAACTTCAGCATTGACTCTGGCCAGTGGTGTACATGGAGTCTTCTTCCACATGACGTGCAGCCTGAAAGAAAAAAAAAGTAAATATAAGTCGAGCAGAGTATTCAATTTTAATCAGGTGTTGCGAGAGGGAGCTAGGGCATGTTTAGGGGAATGGGACAGTTTTAAATTTAATTATTGTTTAATGCCTCATCAACACGTTGTTTAGGTTATTTCGAGCCGCCCCAAAGACTCCGATACACAGGACAACCCGGTTTACGTTTCCGAGGCTAGCAGGACACATCGAAGTAACCCGGTGGCGCCAGTAAGACTTGAATCCGTATTCACTGGATTTAAAGCCGATATTCTATAAACGTCCCATGACCAAAACTGAGTAAATGGCACATCAAATAAAGGGTCAATACGTATTATATTGTGTATCATGTGAGTATATGATTGATCTGACATGATTACAGAACAATTTTAATGTATTTTTCACCCAACAGTACTGCAAGAATCTATTTGAGGAAAGTTAAATCTGACAGAGGGTGCAATGCTCTAAAAACCAATCTTTACTAGAAGGGGAATAAAAAAAAAAATATTGCCAAAAAATCTAAAATAGTTAAATTTTACACGTTTTGTTCATAGGATAGTTTACTTTAATGACTTAGTAAGGTCAATTTTCATGGGGAGAACACATTAATATACAATTCTTTATTTTCTCTCTCAAAACCTGGTGATGCCGCTAGTTTTAGAAATAAAACACGATTAAATAGGGCAGTTGAGAAGACACTTTTGTAGATGTTTGGTCTGTTCTGATGTGAAAATGTGTAAAACAGACAAAAGATTGGAAATTTGCTTTGTGTCCCTTTAATAAATTGGGGACCCATCACATAGAACATAATCATATTGTAATTTGTTGATGTTAAAGGGACACACGGCAATCTTGAAGTATTTATCAAGCATAAACATTAGCATCTCCATTTGTTAACCTAGTAACAATTTAAATTTTAACCTGCTTGCATTAAAAATTAAATAAAAGTGTCAGTTTTCATTTTGTCTTCGTTATTCTATCAAATACTTAACTATATTATAGGTGCACTATTATCAACTTTAAGTAATGTGTAAAACAATTTCTTCTGAACTATTTTAATAAATAATATTAATAATTGCACAAATGCAAATTATGCAGAAAAATTGACCGAACTCCAGAAGTTTTAAACAAATAAAGACTGCCTGGTGTCCCTTTAACACAACTTGCTTTCGCATGTATCCAGTACATGTAGTTTACACGAGCTCATATGACAATCACGCTGCATTATAACTGAAAACCATTTTTACTCTTAACTTTGAACAGCACCGTGCAAGCATAACACGTGTGGTAATGCAAGCTCCATTTAAAGAACTACACAAGTGCAAACAAGTTTTGAAAAGGCTCCCACCTCCATATGCGGCTTGACATTCTGAAGTCGTCGGTATCAATTCACTTAGAGCTGCTCAAGGACACGATTCACATTTGAGGCCTCTCTGAAAAACAACATCGATCCAATGTCAGTGATCAAACAGACATAGTTTATCCTTTGTTATACATAATGTAACATATTTAAAAAAGAAAAGAAAAGAAAAAAAGAAGAACTAAACTGAACAAAGCATGAATACTACCTCTGCTCAATTACACGGTTAATGTAATAAAAACATCTCTCATCATTCATTATACATGTAAAATATAATGTAGCTTGAATTGGTGATCCATTAAAAACACTGTTCCACTTTCACAGCATATTTCCAGCCCATGGAATAGTCATTTCTTTTGAGACACACTGGATGCAAGTGTAGTAGCTCCACCTCCTTAAAAGCTTTTAAGTGAAGTATACTTTCTCAAAAGTTAGCCTTTTTTTTCGCAACAGAAAGTATCTAGTAAATGTAAATTCAAAATCACTTCATTGTCTCAAAACTCTGCTGTACATAAATATGAATCTGACCGAGATTTGAATCATGTTTACATTGTTTACATTGTTTCAATGGTAGTTGTATCGGGTTATGTATTCACGAATGTGCGAGAAAATGGGATAACGTAACGATATAGAGACAACGCTAACAATTTACATTCATGCATCTGAGGGGTGGGGGTGAAGGGGGTTTCTAGTTTCCCTACCACCTCCTTGTTTTCGGTATGCAAGCTCCATCACCTCCGCCCCCCTCCACACACACACTTGGTTGGGTGTGGGGTGGGGGCGGGGGTTGCGGTGGACATTGATGGCATTTCTACTAGTGATTGTTTTATTCCACGACACGTTCTACAGTACATCCAGTTACTGGAAAGATCGGAGTACACGAAAAACACTTACAGTGATTATGAACTTTCTATTATACAGCATATACCAATTTTAAGCACTATATTTGGCTAAATATGTACGATCTAAAAGTGGTGTGTACTGTTTATTAACAAACACATTTTAATGACAAAACAAATACCTTGATAATGGACCTCTAGCAGCAGACAGTAATCCCAAATCCAGTTTGCACCAACATGTCAATTTCACGTGTCAAGTTATGTCACGGTGACCTGTCAGTCACCAACACGGCATCGTGTTTACACATAATGGAACGTTATTTCGTCCGGTAAGGTATTAGTTTTTACATAATCTACGGTATAAAACACTGTACGCGTGTTGTTAAGACTCCATAGGTACCCGTAGTGCTCGCCGACGTAGCGCGCCCAATTTCGGGTGTAAAAAAATGGCGTCTGTTTTAATTGAAAATTCATAAAATAGTCCGTAAAATACAAAGAAATAGTCCATGTTCGCGGAGTTAAAATGCGAACAGAACTGATATGTTATAGGTACGTGGCGTTCCTACTGATGTGTAAAGAAAAACTGGGTCGATAGCTGTCACATTACCTCACACGAAATGCACGTGCGTTTTGTGAAAATTTGCTTTTTTGAATTGTCTCGTGCTAATTTTTTATTTTTATAATCGAATTGTTATAGCCAAACGATATCCTGTCACAAAATGTCACGGGTAGAGCGTATTGGTCGTACATAGCTCTTGTAAGTTGTCAGTTACACCCTAATCTATTGTTCGAGTTGAAACAAATTCACAATATCCATGATATATTCATGTAACACGTAAAAGCGTGCACATTTTAAGTGGCCGCCAGAGAGGCCGTGTCATAAGTTTATTGTTGTGCTAATGCATGTAAACGTATAGGTATATCTTCCTTAAACGGCAAAATTGTGTAAAGGGCCTCTCGTATAGATTTTAATACTGCGAATTTAGCCACGTATGTCACGGACTAAACGGGGGGAAATAATGGTTTGGGCGTAATGTTTGATATAAAACCCATTGTCTCCTAGTTCTTGTCGGGATTGATTGATAGTTGCTTTGTTTGGAACAGAAGTTGGACGGCGAAATTCACAGGCAATATGTGGTCAGTATTTATTTTATTAGTTTTTATCGTACATTTGTATTCAGTGGGCGGCGCCATCTTGGTTGGCGGTTACGACATCCGATTAGCTTTAATGTTTCTCAAACATTAACTTTAGACTAGCATATGATTTTAAAGTTACTTTATTAGATGTAATTATTGTAATTGATCATTAATTGTAAAACAATATTAATTTGATAACAGTGGATAATAGGTGCATTAGTTAACGTTGGCGTATAACTCAGTGATTGTAATACACGATTGTTAACATTAGTTAACAATGAGATGAGTGACTAGGATAAATGTTCGACGCGTATGCATAGCGTTGTATAATGTGGTCATTAGTTGACATGCGTGCATGCATAACTCAGTGAGTGTAATATACGAGTGATTTGATACTGTTTATATTACATGAACAGAACAGAACAGAACAAACTTTTATTCAGACTTAAACTATACAGTTTCTCGTCTACAACATGTTTACAATATATAAATCTAGTCAGAAAAATAATAAACAATGCAAATATACAATTTACACAAAATAGATAAACAAAAGTACACAGAGGACGGTCCTTCTTTAATTTTGGACCGTGTCACTTCTTAATTTAAAAGCATTAAATATATAATGTGACAAATTATTTACTAGTTTACTATCTTGCGATTGCAAAAGTTCAATAAATTTGAAAACAGATTCCTTCTAAAATAACGTTGCACATATCGTTTTCGTAAGTCATTATATTTATTACAAATTAAAACAAAATGATACTCGTCTTCAATATCACCAGAGGTACAAAACTGACACTTTCTTTCGTTTCTCTCAATTCTATTGGGTCCATATCTTCCTCTCTCAATTCTCAGCCTGTGTGATGAGAGGCGTAGTTGTGTTATGACACTTCGATATTTTCGGTATTTAGAAATATCTAAATATGTTTCATAAACGAAGTTTACTTTCACGTTTTTTTTTTATAAAATAGTAAAACATTATTTTCAGCAATATCCGATTTCCATTTCTGAATAAAATTGTCTATTAGCCGTACTTTTAATTCTTTGCAAAAGTATTTCGGGTTTACACTCGCTGGATTCTCCCATACATATCCATACCCGTGACTATACAGCAACGAGTTAACATTAGCGGTCCAATTTATTGTATTTGTTAGATAATCACTTAGTAAAACGGCATACGCAGTTTTTAAAACACAATTGTTGGTATATAACAGTTTAAACCAATATTGTATAATCCTACAAAATCTACATATATATAACGGGTTTCTAGCCAATTCGCCATAAACACCTGCGTTGCTGGTTGATAGTTTCACATTTAGCACCTTTTTGCAAAACTTTAAGTGTATTCTCTCCAACTGTTTTGATTTGGTGTTCCCCCATACTTCACATGCGTAATTTAGAAGTGATGTTACAAAGGAATCAAATAGTTGACATAGTGTTTTAGGAGTGAAGTCATACTTTTTTATATTATGCAAAAGTACTCCCATGGCTTTTAATCCTTTTCCAGAAAGGTTTTGTTGGTTTAATATAAAGGATCCTGTATAGTTAAATACAACGCCTAAATAATTAAAATCATTTACAGTTTTCAACTGATCCCCCGAATAAGTCCATTTCTCATTCGCTAAAATTCCACCTCTCCGTCTAAAAACAACGATCTTAGTTTTGCCTGTATTCACTTCCAGACCCCATTTGCAGCAGTAATCATGTAACTTATTTAGACTACATTGCAGATCCTCGGGTGTCTCGCTCAAAATAGCCATATCATCCGCAAAATACAAAAGCGTTAAGGTGACATCCTTAATATTAAGTCCACTGTCGGGTTTAGATAGCAAATATAGTTCTAGATCTTCAATGAAGAGTGAGAAGAGAATCGGCGAAATTGTCTCCCCTTGCTTCAGACCAACCGTCACCTCGAAGAAGTCCGAATAGTTTTCATAGTGCCGAACACAACATTTAACTGTTTCATACATCGCTCTCATAATCCGTAACATTTTCCATTTATTCCAAGCCTGTAAAGTTTCAACCATAATGCATTCCTATACACTGAATCAAACGCTTTCTTCAAGTCACAGAAATATTAACATTATTTGTTGTTAGATCTGTGTTCAAGTCAACAAATGCACAATATAACCGTTTGCCATTTATTAAGGTATGATCAATTAAACTTTGAAGTGTGAAGATTGCATCCACCGTAGAAAATCCCTTTCTAAACCCGAATTGCGCATCGGATAGTACATTATGCTTTTCACACCAATCAGCTATTCTCTTATTAAATACTGCTGTGAATAGTTTCGACTGACCAATGTAATCCTCCGATAATTATCAGGGAGTACGTTATAGGGAGGAGAAACGGGTTCATAAACGCTCTAGTTTATCGATTTATGTTGTCGCGCTAGAACGCCGCCATTTACTATTTTATCGATACAGGTAAATCGATCGAAAGCGCGTTACATTTGAAAAGTTAAAATTTCAGCCAACATCTCAAATTAGGCAGTTTTTACAGTCCCCTTTTAACGGCTTTCTGTTATAATCAACATCACGAAATTACCTTCTTGACAAAGATAAATATGTCTACTATTCACCTTTTGTTATTATTAATGCCTAATATAACCCATACTTCGTATCTCGTTTGCAATAGCTCCACACCATTTTTAATTCTATAAAATTAAAAATTTAGCTGATATCTCAAAAGGCACATTTTCATCACCTCTTTAGGCTTTGTCTAAATATAATCACCACCATGAAATTACCTTCTTGACAAAGATACATATTTTTACTATTCACTTTTTGTTATTATTAATGCCTAAATAACCCGTAGTCTCGTATCTCGTTTGCAATAGCTATACACTGTCACTATTTTTTATTTGGCGCAGAGTGGCGCCATCTTTGTTACACGGAACCGTCTGGTAAAATGTGCTTTTAAACATGCAAACAAATACACGCTCTGTATCAGAGGACACAATGTGAATAAATAATACGTGTGTTTACATTTAGCACCTTTCTTGAGTTTGTAAGTGTAATAATTTATAAGAATTTGCTGTTTTTCACACACTCGCGAAACAACCGGAAGTAGTCATTTTCACGGAGTAGTAAAACACATGCGCGACAACATAAATCGGCAAAACGAGCCCGTTTCTCCTCCCTATAACGTACTCCCTGTAATTATTGACGTCATTTTCATCTCCATTTTTAAATAACGGTATCATTATTCCCTCTGACCAATTTTCCGGGAAACAGCCACTGTCTAATATAATGTTGAATAATTGCGTTAAATGCGATAACAATATATCGCCCGCTTCTAAAAAGTATTCATTTAGAATAGGTCCCCTGCATATGCCTTTCCACGCTTGAGTGATTTTATGCAAGCTTCCACTTCCGCTTCCGTTATGACCATATCCATCTCTTGAACTATAGGGTCGTTTTTGTCAAAATCATTCGATTCACAAAACTCTTCAGCCTCGTCATTTTTCACTACATTAATCTCAGTTGCTAAGTTTTTAAAATATGCTAGAAAATCATTTACGCTCACATCAGCACCTTTTTTACTTTTCGCTTTAGTAAACAATTTCCAAAAATATTTAGGTTGCTTTGCTTTCAGTTTTTCAATTTTTTTCATCTCAATAAAATTGTGTCTTCTTCGTTTCCTATTAATTAGCAATTTGTAGTCTTTTCTTTTTGCACAAAGTTCCACAAGTATGTTCCCGTTTTTCCCTACAGGCATGTAAAGAAAATTGCAGTGGGGCGTGATCGATGATGACTGCAAAAAGGCAGTCAGCGATCGTAAAGCTGCATTGAATGCTTTTAACTTGCGGCCAACTCAAAATAATTTAGATACTTTTAGAGTTTTTCGTGCGAAAGCCCGTCGTACTATTAAGGATAGCAAGAGGAAATCCTGGAGATCTTATGTCTCTAGGCTGAACTCTCGTTCATCTCTTAAGAACGTGGGACATGGTCCGGAAAATAAACGATAAAGGTAATTCTAGTTGTGTAAATCATCTTAAAAATGATAATGAGGATATTACTTCTGTCAAAGATATTACGAACACTTTGGCAGAAACTTTTTCTAAAAACTCTTCTTCTGAAAATTGTCAACCAAATTTTCTGAAAAATAAGAAACTAAAAGAACAGAAGAAGCTGAATTTCAAGTCTAAATATTTGGAGAAATACAATAAGCTGTTCACTCTCAAAGAACTTCGAGAATCCCTTAAAAAGGCTCATGATACTTCAGCTGGTCCTGATGATATCCATTATCAATTATTAAAACATTTACCTGAAACCTGTCTCTCTACACTTCTTGATATATTTAATAAGGTTTGGGTGACCGGAAACTTCCCCGATTCTTGGCGGGAAGCAATCATTATTCCAGTCCCCGAACCTGGAAAGGATCATACGGACCCAATAAATTATCGCCCTATTGCTTTAACGAGTTGTATATGTAAAACCATGGAACGAATGATTAACGAGAGACTCGTTTGGTATCTGGAATCCAACAAGCTGATAACAAAGTATCAAAGTGGATTCCGGCGCCAACGAGGCACAACAGACAATCTCATTCGATTTGAATCATTTATTAGGGAAGCTTTCGTAAAGAAAGAACATCTAGTCGCTGTATTTTTTGACTTGGAGAAAGCTTATGATTCTGCATGGAAGTACGGTATCATGAATGATCTTGATGACATTGGTCTTAGAGGTAGATTAGCAATTTTTATAGAGAATTTCTTAGAGGACAGACAGTTTCGTGTCCGAATGGGTTCAACCCTCTCTGACATCCATGAACAGGAGATGGGTGTGCCACAGGGCAGCATACTCTATGTCACCCTTTTTAGTATAACAATTAACATTATAGTTAAATGCATCAATCCTGGTGTGGATTGCTCTCTATATGTTGACGACTTTGTTATATGTTACCGTGCAAAAAACATGAACACTATTGAGAGACAACTTCAACAATGTCTCAATAAACTTCAGACCTGGTCTGATGAAAATGGTTTTAAATTTTCTAAATCTAAAACTAATTGTATACATTTTTGTCAACTACGTAAACATCATGAAGACCCTCATCTAACACTGGATGGCTCACCAATACCAGTAGTGGATGAGACAAAATTCCTTGGTCTTATTTTCGACCGTAAATTAACGTTTATACCACACCTTAAATACTTGAAGGCCAATTGCCTTAAATCTCTTAATTTACTTAAAGTTGTTGCAAATACTAACTGGGGAGCGGATCGTGAATTCCTCTTGCGACTTTACAGATCTCTTATCAGATCCAAGCTGGACTACGGCTTGGTAGTATATGGATCGACTCGCAAGTCGTACTTGCAGATGCTCGATCCTATACATAATCAAGGATTACGACTCGCCTTAGGTGCCTTTCGTACATCACCAGCTGAAAGTCTATATATGTTGAAGCTAGTGAACCATCACTGTCTCATAGACGGGACAAATTAACCCTTCAATACGCCATTAAATTAAAGTCTAACCCTTCAAACCCAACTTTCGATAATGTTTTTAATCCAAGTTATGAACCTCTTTTTGATCAAAAACCGAAGGCCATTCGATCATTTGGTCTTCGTATTTGTAGTATCCATTGACTGTAACATATATTTAGCTAAGCACCTCCCACTGCTGATAAGCTTGCCAGTATGCATGTGTGTATGATTGTAATAGAATAGAATGCCTATGACCGTTAGAGAGTAAAGGTAGTAAACAAACACTGTAGTGGACGCCATTAAACATAATGGATACAAAAGCAATCCCAAATTTGGGTCAAGAAAATCGTCACCAGGTCAGTTTAAGCAGAAATCGCAGTCAAGTCCAAATCGCGAAACAAAGTGTAATAATTGTGGAGGTAACTTCCCACATACATCAAGATGCCCAGCTGTAGGTAAAAACTGCAATTATTGCCATAAACAGAATCATTTTCTTTCTATTTGCAGAAAACGTTTAAATGCAAACAGCAAAGTAAAACAGGTGCAAGAAAATGATGACAGTGATGACACCGAACATTACACGTTCGGAATTGACAGTAAGAAGATAAAAAGAAAACCACCAAAATCGGATGTGACAATTAATGGAAATAAATTAAATATTCTAGTTGATTCGGGTAGCTCAATAAATATTCTCAGTGAAAAGGACTTGTCAAAAATGAAGAAAAAGCCTGAAATATTAAAATCTAGTATGAAAGCCTTCGCATATGGACAACACAAACAGCTACCAATCAAAGGGAAATTTATAGCAACATTAGAGACAAAAGACCGAATAACAACAGGTATGTTTTACGTCATGTCAGGAAGGTATGTCTCACTGTTAAGTTATGACACGTCGGTTGATTTAAACATTATCCCAGAGATAAAATCTGTTCAAAATGACAATAGTCAAGACATTGGTGATCAGTACCCAGATTTGTTCAAAGGTATCGGGAAATTGAAAAATCGATGTATCAAATTACACATTGATGAAAATGTGTCTCCAGTAGCACAATCACATAGAAGAATTCCTTTTCACGTCAGAAATCAGGTAGAACGGGAATTAGAACGGTTAGAAAAACTGGATATTATTGAACGTGTGGAAGACAAAGGTCCCACACCTTGGGTATCACCTATTGTTGTTGCCCCGAAACACAATACAGACGAGATTAGATTGTGTGTAGATATGAGAAAAGCCAATCAAGCAATCAAACGTGAGAGACATATTACTCCGACAATCGATGACATAATTTTGGAATTAAACGGTGCCACCGTTTTTTCGAAAATGGATTTAAACAATGGTTTTCATCAGCTAGAACTAAGCGAAGAATCTAGATACATCACGACATTCTCGACACATGTTGGATTACGTAGGTACAAGCGTCTTAACTTTGGTGTATCTGCAGCCCCAGAAATATTCAACAACGAAATCCGACAAGTTCTTGAGGGATTGAATGGGGTACTCAACATATCTGATGACATAATAGTTCACGGAAAAAATCAAGCTAATCACAATGCAAATTTACGAGCAGTTTTCCGGAGATTACATGAAAACGGGTTAGCACTAAATAAATCGAAGTGTAAATTTAATCAAGCAAAATTAGAGTTTTTTGGATATGTGTTCTCAGCAGAGGGAATGTCACCAGATCCGAAAAGTGACTTCAATTAAAAACGCAACTCCACCGACATGTTCATCGGAAGTAAAAGGTTTCCTTGGTATGACGTCATTTGTAAGCAGATTTATTCCAAATTACTCTAACTTGACTGAACCATTACGAAAACTTACTCGGGAAAAAGTTTAATGGATATGGTCACCCGTTGAACAAAATGCATTTCAGTCATTGAAAGATGCATTAATAAGTGACTCAGTTATGGCTTATTTCGATCCGGAAAAGAAAACAGAACTTTGGGTGGACGCAAGCCCACATGGCCGAGGAGGAATCCTTTACCAAGAAAACAAGATCATCGCATATGGAAGTAGAGCTCTCAGTCCAGTAGAACAGCGATACAGTCAAACAGAAAGAGAAGCTCTTGCTATTGTATGGGGATGTGAGTATTTTCGCTTATACATTTTTGCAAAATCATTCACGTTAATCACTGATCACAAGCCTTTGGAAGCAATATTCAATCACCCAAAAGAAAATCAACCTCTACGACTAGAAAGATGGAGATTAAGATTAGTCGGATACGATTTCAAGGTTAGATATCGTTCAGGAGAAACAAATATCGCAGATTATATGAGCAGACACCCCTGCGTTAACCCAGACGAAGATAACATTGCAGAACAATATGTACAGTTTATAGCTAATAACGATGTACCCAAGTCATTGACCATTCAGGATGTTATTTTAGCTACAAAACAAGACGAATTCCTGAGGCAAATCATGCAAGCGGTGCAAATGGGTGTTTGGGATAAACACGCGTCCAAATCAGATAAACAGTATAACTGTTATGCTCGATTATCAGAAGAATTAACAGTTATGGAGATAAACGATGGAAAAGTGTTGTTACGTGGTACAAGATTGTGTATACCTCAAAATTTACAACAAAAGGTAATTGACCTTGATCATGAGGGACATCAAGGTGTGGTAAAAACAAAACGGCTTTTAAGAGAGAAAGTATGGTTCCCAAATATAGACAATCTTGTAGAAGAAAAATGCAAAAACTGCATACCATGTCAAGCTGATTCTCCGAAGACAAACACAGAACCACTGAAGGTTAGCTCTCTACCAGTAAAACCATGGGATGAAATATCTGTAGTTTTTTTCGGTCCAATTCCATCCGGTGAATATATGATGGTCGTAATCGATGATTACAGTCGTTATCCAATAGTAGAAATAATGACATCAATTTCATCAAAAACTGTCATACCTCGACTAGACAACATATTTTCTATGTTTGGAATAGTTTCCGTATGTCGATCAGATAATTGGCCATCCTTTAATGGAAACGAGTTCAAACAATTTGCCGACTATTTGGGATTTAAACACAGGAAGATAACTCCGCTTCACCCGGAATCGAATGGAATTGTTGAAAATTTCATGAAAAGCCTGAAGAAAACTTTGCAAACAGCAAGAGTAGAAGGACTTGGCACAAAACAAGAACTGTACACGTTTTTAAGAAACTATCGTGCCACTCCCCATTCAACGACAGGTTTGTCACCAGCAGAGCTAATGTTTAATAGAAAAATCAAAACTAAATTACCAGAATTCACTGTCAAGGCGGACGACAAATATGTTCGAGAAAGAGACTCTATAATGAAGCAGAAAAATAAACAATATGTGGACGCAAAACATAAATCGTCACCCTCAGTAATGCAACCTGGTGATTCAGTCCTGATGAAACAAAACAAAAAACAAGCTCACACGTACATTTGACCCACAACCCGGTCAAATCGTTGAAAAGAAAGGATCAATGGTTTCTATTGGGCACAAAGACAGAATTGTTACTCGAGATGCTTCCCATTTTAAGCCAATTAAGGTACCCGATAAAAGTAGCAACACAGACAACAATATAAACAGTGAATCAAACAAAAAGCCGACTGGAAGCCGCCAAGTTGTACAACGTAGTAGAATTAAACCACGAAAATACGACGATTTTGTGTGAGCTATTGTGTAAATCTCAAAAGGCCATAATAATGCCTTAAGTTTTGGATTATTATTGAATTATGTATAAGTTTAAAAGTCACAATATATATGTATCAATCGTACGACTTTGCATTATTTTAGGTGGAACGAAAATGTGAAAAATGTGAAACATTATTCTCGCCGACAACCAGACACAGAGAGAACTGAGACTGCCAAGTATCATGTCAAACAAAGTTCACGCAGACACTTAGAACTTTAATCTTGATATCACATTGCGATTGATAAAACTTTCCCAGACACGTCGGACACCTGCACAAAGAGCATTGATGTGTGAGGTCTGGATTAAATATGTTTCTTGTTTATCATTTGAACTTATCATTGATTTTAAAATAAATGAGAGATGTAGTATCCATTGACTGTAAAATATATTTAGCTAAGCACCTCCCACTACTGATAAGCTTGTGTGTATGATTGTAATAGAATAGAATGCCTATGACCGTTAGAGAGTAAAGGTAGTAAACAAACACTGTGTCTTGTGTTCATTATATGGCCCCTCACGACATTACAGTATTAATCCAAAATTAAGAGACACCGAAATCGACCTAAATTTAATTGCCAAGTACAAAGTACCACAAATTCCACCGTGGACTTTGGAAACACCAACAATTATTGTTTATCTTTGTAATAGTAACAAATCCAGTACAGACCCTACTGTCTTTCAAAGCAAATTTAATGAAATTAAATCGAAATACAGTAACTTTCAACATATATACACAGATGGTTCTAAAGTTGGAGATAAGGTAGCTGCAGCAGCTGTTGTTCACAAACACAGCATAAAAGAGCCGCCTGCCTGACAAGGCCTCCATCTTTTCAGATGAACTTAAGGCAATTGAACTTGCCTTAAATTATATACAGAAATCGGATGATGACCATTTTGTAATATTTTCTGATTCCCTTTCATCTCTTCAAGCACTGGTTAATATGAAACATGATAACCCAGTTGTGCTTCAACTTTTAGAAAAGTACAATTCTCTTATAGTTGATAATGTTATTATTTTCTGCTGGCTTCCAAGCCATGTAGGAATACGTGGTAATGATAGAGCTGATAGTGCTGCTAAAGCAGCATTATGTTTACATATATCTAATACTAAATTACCTTATACTGATTTTAAAAGTTGTATTAACACATTTATTCGTAACTCTTGGCAAGCCGCTTGGGATTTGTCAGTTAACAATAAACTCCATTCAATTAAACCGTTACTTTTGGAATGGTGTTCTTCTAGTAGACCCATTCGTCGAGAAGAAGTTCTCCTAGCCCGGTGCAGGATAGGGCATACACGTTATACTCATTCATATTTATTACAAGGTGAGCAATTACCAGAATGTATACCCTGCTTTGCCCCGTTAACGGTCAAATACATCTTGTTGGAATGTGTAGACTTTGATCCTATGCGTCAAAGTTACTACAATATTAATACTATGAAAGAGTTATTTGATACTGTAGATTTTAGTCTTGTTTTAGATTTCCTCAAAGAAATCAGACTATATAAATCCTTATAATGTGTTCTTATATATATATATACTTGTTTATATACCCGTTGACGGGCATTAAATTTTGTTGATTTACATAGATATGTTATATGACTACGTTTTCATCCCTTATTTTTTAATAGTTTTATCTTTATATATTTACATTAATTTTTAATTAATACTTCATTTCTTCATTTTTCATGAGTTTTTGCGCACAATATGACCTATTTATGTGTCGACGTGCCGTAAAACACCATTCATTCATTCATTTCTTTATTCAAAGTCAAAGTGAACGACAAACAGTATTTATCAGTAAATATATGTGCACAATATTTAGAAAATAAATAAGTTAACATTTTTCATAGAATCGCATTATCAAAACTTCGCGCGTCCCGTTAGTTTTTTTTATACAACTTGCATTTGTTCAATCTTTAATTATTAAAAGTTAAAACAATGCATTTTTATTTAATTATATGCAAGCAGATTGAAAGTAAAAATGATCCTAGATTAATACGTTGAAAGGCTAAGTTGAATGCTTGATAAAATCTTCAAGATTACCGTGTGTCCCTTTAACATGCAATACATCTATATTTTCTCTCGACTTGTAGGCTGTTTGATACTGCAGATATATTTGAAATACGGGTAAAGATAATAGGGAATATAAACAATAAACACAATTGAATTCTAATTATTTGTAATTATTTTTTTATTCAGTCAAAGTGAATGACAAACAGTAATTATTAACTATTTGGGCCGATGAAAGTTTATGCTTTTTCCTTCGAGAGGCTTGCATGTAGTACAGTGCTTTGTGGGGTATAGAATCACTTGGGTTAAACGTCTAATTTTAAAATGAAAGGAAAATGTTTATTTAATTTCTGATTTAGATTTACACTTTTAGTTGCATGAAAGCAAAATTTCTAAAATTATTGTCCTGAAACTGTGATTTTTTAATAGGCGTTTTTGCACCAATATTTACATAATTTCATTTTATCCTTAAAAGTGCCAGACTTCAACAAGTTACCTTTATTGATTATTGCATTTTAACTTTTGTCCCTAACATTTGTTAAAACAGCAAATATTTATTTCTGATTTTAAAGTGACAGTATGAATTTTTCGTTTCAAAAACACTCTTCATTCAAGTAGTATATAATCATTTTTTCTGAGAGGTGTTGCACGTAGTGATACATTTTGCATGGAAAAATGTCCCAAATAATTTCACCGTTGAATAAAATATGCTGATATATCTTCAAGCCTGGAAAGTTGTAAAATAATCTAAAATATATGAGCTGAGAAAACTGAATTTAAACAGGAAATGATTCTTTACTACCAATGATTCTATACCTTCCAAAGCACTGTAGTCATCATCTGAAATAGAAATTATTGATAACAAATAAAGATTTAATATTGCAATATGTTCTTCTAAATAAAAAATAATTATGTGTCTTTCAATATTTGATTCATTCAAAGTATTTTAGTGTTTTTTACATAGAAAACGCAAGTTCATATATAACACAAAATTCAATACTTGATTCATTAAAAATGTTTTTTCTAATCCTAAAATACAATAGTTCTAACTCCAAATAAGTATTTGCATAAGTAATTATTATCTCTCTATATATATATATTATAAGGTGGGCGAAACGACTATCTCTATGATGGGCGAAACGACTATCCGCGAAACAACCAAGATCGGCCAAGATCATCCATTCTCGCCCTCGATCGATACTAGTATCATCTCTCGTGTTTGGCGCTTGTAATTATGGGGGAAAAAATAGTCCGGTCAGGTGATATGAATTTGAAAAATTCGAAATGACGTCAGTATGCAAGATCATCAACAACAACAACAACAACAACAATGGCGGAAGGTTCAAGAAAAAAACCTAAGTTGGATTTATTCGATAAATCAGCTAGGTTACATCGTGTTCATGAACGTCTAATTAACAAAAAAGATATTATCGTAAAAGCGTTGACAAAAATTCAAAATTATACTGATAGTTTTTGTTTTCTAAAGATTATTTATTGCAACGGGAACTGTTCGAAATCTTTCTCGAAGGCATTTTGTCAAACACAGCTGCATTTTCGTGATTCCAAATTGGATGATTCCAGCAAGCGATGTGTAAAGTACGCTCGAGTATTTAATGTAGATTTTGTTCAGGAGTTTATAAAAAACGGAAAAGGGATTGAAGAAAAGGTTACAGTCGAACAGCTCGTTGCCTTTGAAAGACTGGCTGATTTTCTGGAGAACAAAGATGGTAAGTTTAATAATGAGACTTGACATTTTTGCTT